>JAOBAY020087792.1:0-18286 GCA_025331085.2 Zoanthus sociatus
ATGCATACTGTGAGTATACTGACTGTGATTTATTTTCTCGAGGAACATTGGACTAATTATTCAATGTTGAATTTGTATTAAATTTAATCAATCGTTAATAACAATGGCGCTATAAAAGTCTGTCATCGAACTGTGACTCAGTGGTAGTGTTAGTCCATTACACTCAAGTTCCTTTTCATCTATGAAATGTAAGCTGAAGATCTAACAAACACTACTAGCTAATTAATTTTTGTAATGCAATACTATTTTGGTGTAAAATTTATATTCATCCATGAGGTGGCTCAGAGAGCCTTTGATTGTTTAATGCTAACTAGATTAATATTAATTACTAGTAGTAGCTATTGCTACAGTAAGTGCCAACAAGCAAAATCTGGAACAGGCACTCTCATTTTATTTTTTGAAAAACCTTGTACTTTTCCATTCACTGTGTGCAAATATACTTAAGACTAATTTATAATTTATTGTAAGTTTTTTTTTCTTGTGTTGAACAAGTAGCATTTAACAGAAGTTAGTACATATTATTTGTAATTTAGTATGTCCAATGTACTGACAGTATGTTGTGTTTGAGTGCAACTAACCTTTTTCTTGTTTTGTACCAGACTTTTTATCAACAGTTGTAAGCATTTCTATGAAAACATCTTACTTTGGTCCTTTATTTTTTATATGTACATACTTTGAAATTCAAGAAAGCTCCTTTGATCTTAGTTTGTGGCTGTGTCACTAGGGAAACTGGGAATAGCAGCAAATCACATCAATGCCAAATTTCAATCTTAATTTGCAACAGAAAGCATTGCATGAGAGATTTTTCAATTTAGAAATTGACAGCATTTAACAAAAGGATTTAATAAGTAGATGCTTACCCTTGTCTGTCTTAATTTTAGTGTTTTAGGTAAATTTAGGATGAGAATGATGTCATTTGTCAGGGCCGGATTAAAAGGGGAGGGGGGGGGGGTTTAAAATATCTAAACGAGTGCTGGCTAGTGGGAGGTGGGAGTTTTGCAGTTTTTGAAATGGTATTATCACAAGGCGGGTTGTTGTCAATGTTACTAACTGCTCTAGTAGTAAATAATGTCTTTTTCAGAATCGATGGACATACCACTTGCTCTTCCTTAAATCAACATTGATATATTTCCAGGATACAGATAATCTAGGGCCAGATAACTTATCAATCAAACCACTCTTTCTGGTTTCAGTATACAAAATTAGTCCTATATAGGTGAATTGACGTCAATGTTTATGTTTCCTTCATGTGCATGATGGGATTGAGAGGCAAAGAGTTTGTTCTTCGCAAGTATTTTGAATGGAGTCCGATTGCACACGTTTTGCTTGTATTTTAAGTTCAACGTTTGGCGGTGAATATAAAATAATATGGTTACTTCTTGTTGGGTTATTGGTTGTATGACTCTTTTGGAGCCTGATAAAAAGTTTTTTTTTTGAATTCCTTTGAAAAAGACTTCAAAAAACAAACAAAAAAATGGTTACGTGTCATTTCGCGATCAGACCCGGACGATCCAAGCACGGCTTCCCACAGCAAGTTACAAAGATCGTGAGGTTTAATTTTTATGGTAAGTATTGGTTATTAAAAAAATAATACGTAATTTTTTTTTAGCTGTCTGATTTTAGGTGTCCCAAATTTCAATTTGCAGCTTTTTCCCTTCTTCATAATATTTGCATCCAAATGGCCGGGCTTACTGCAATGAATCGAATTGTCTCAACTTTGTCCTAAAAACAAGTTCAGAGTTTCTTTTTAATTTTCCTTATATTTTCAAAGTTTTAAAAAGCGCGATTAACTGGGGCTTTGCCCACAAATTCGAATACTTTCTCTTCGCGATCGCTTCTTTATCCCTGCCATATTATTTTCTTTAGATGCTTTTGTTTTCATCCGAAAAGTAACCTCTGGCTTGTCTTTCGGGAATTTTTACTGGCAATAGTGTTTTTTGTTCTCTCTCCTTTTTTTTTTTTTTGTGCTCCAAAAGGAGTTTATTGGAGGGCTTCTGGTATTTCGCGCAAAAAAGTCAAATTTCGTGGGATTTTCAGGGTCGACTTTGCGGAAATATCGGCCAAATTCGCGGATTTTTTAGATGTGAAACTCGTGGGTAGAATTTGCGTTTTCTAAATGTGAAATTCGCGGGGAAAAATATTGATCTTTCTACCGACTTTTTTAAAAAACAATAGTTTTCCAAGAGAACGTATGGTTACTGGTTACCTAAAGGATTACTTACTCTAATCTATTTTTTTATTCTTTATTCTTTATTTTATTTTACTATTTTAAGATTATTTACATTCTTTTCTAGTTTAATACGGCAAGGGAGCCCGTAGAAGTCATGATGAGGCTTATAAAAAGGACTACCTTTTAAATGATATCTAAGTATATCAGTTTTAAAGTATTGTCTGGCAATAAAGTCTGATATTTAGCTAAACTTAATTTAAAAAAAGGAAAAAATGGAAAATATGAAATTAGGAAAAAAAATATAGTCATACGAACATTTTTAATTTACACAAGAAAATATGTCTTCAATTTAAAAATGAATTCGGTAAAACTAGTTGCATTCTGAATTTCAAGACTGAGGGAATTAGATAATTTGGGGCCTTGAAATCAAAGAGAGAATTTCCTTAGATTTGTCCTGTAATAAGGCAAATGCAAATAATTCTTATTTCTAGTGTCATAGAGGTGTATATCACTATTAAGTAAGAACATGTCATTGAAACTTTCTGGAAGAAGGCCGTTTTTATAAAGATACATGATTTTATCTATTTGGAATCTAATAATGTCATTGAATTTTAAAATTTTTAAATTAATAAAGATTGGACTAGTATGAGCATCAAATGGACTTTTAGAAATAATTCTAATAACTCGTTTCTGGATAACCAAACGCTCGGTTCCTCTATGGCTACCTGTATGTTTGTTGTTTGAACGGTGCAATCGTATTGAACAGTCTAACGTTTAACAAATAAACTTTTTAAACTATTTCAATAATAAATTGTATTACCAAAACAGAAAAAATGCATTGAATAAAAAAAGTTAGCACATGCCTCACACTGAGTCCTTTCAAACGAAAGTCAAAAGTTCTTCCATCAAGCCACGCTGGATATCTATTAAAACGCGCATGTAGGGGCACCCAGGGGCGGTAGAAGGCTGGAAAACAGATGGAACTCGAGCAAAAATTTAGTCGGTAAAAATAAGGTGTCCCGCTTCGCTCGACAACAGCAAATTCTGCTAGGAACTGAATTTGACCTTTTCTTGCTCTTGAATTCCGGCAAATGAATTTTAAAACCATGAAAATGTCTATGATTTAAAACATTTTAAGCCCGGTTTTCGGGGATCAAGGACTGTTGTTACCGATATCTCTTCAAACCGGCATGAAAGAAAAATTTCTACGTAATCACAATTCTAACTTATACAGAATTTATGTGGATAGTCGCCATTCGGTAAAAAAACTCGGTCCCCCGGTCCCTCAACCGGGGACCTTCAACCGGGGACAGCCCGTTCCACAATAGGCGCCTCTGATTGGATGCCAAAGAATATTCTCTTTTCACAATTGAATGTCTTCATTATGGAAATACCTGCACTAAAAAGTAAAATATAAAACCAATTTTAGATAGTTTTTATTTTTAGGAAATTTTAAGCCTCGCGGTTCATACGAACTGAATTATTATAAAAAATGATATTGACCTTTTCCTTTTTTCCAGATATTAAGAGGAATAGCTTGAGAACATACATGACATTTGTCACTGTTGGTAAATTTAATATGAATTGTACCAGTATACAATTGACTGCTACATGTAAAGCAATGCTACAGCTCTAAATATTTAAGAACATTCAGGTTTTTCACGAAAATGGGTTACTTAACGGTAATGGACCGAAGATGTTTTTTTTTAAAAAAAAAAAACAGCTCTAATGGAGCAAAGATCAGAAAACTGATTATATCATCGCTGCAGCATTTCTGCATGTAGTCACGAGATCCTATTGGAATTCGGCAGCGTTTTTTTGTTTTCAGTTTGATCTGTTTTAAAATCAGAAATAAAAGTACAAAGCCGATTTGTCTGAAAAATGGTTGTAGCACTATAGTGAGAAGCACAATTATCTTTTTGCAGTTTAGGCTGTAACAGATATTCCTAGATGACTGAACTTCGAAAAAACTAAAGGTGCTATAGGGTTTTGCCAGGAACAATTAAAGTACTTGAAATAAACGTCATGCTTTTACAAAACTATGAATAGTTTTTCTTATCCTGTCTTTTTTGACGATAGTCTTGTTAATAAATGAAAAACATTTTTGGCATATAGTTTAGCTGTCTTTTTATTGAAATGAAAACTTTTGCTTTGGAAATGGAAACTGCAGATACGTTTAAGTTAAGATAAAAAATGTGAGAAAGCGAGGACAAAAATATTAACTTTCATTATTGAAGAATTGTTTGTTTTTATTTTGTTTTTATCAGCTAGATGATCTTTCTTCTATTTGTAGGCTACGAAAATCATTATCGATCGAAATATAGTTGCTAACATCTATTCTCGTTGTTTGTCAACTTTTCTTGTATATTTCTTTTATAACATTATTTTGGTTGACTTGGTCCGGCAAGGATCCAACGATACAGAAAGTTGTACGCGGGTTTTGCTACAAAATTATTGAAAATCATTAGGCATTCAGCTTATACACAGAAAGGTGCTATATAGGGCATATAATGAAGGCATATCGTTTTTAGGACTCTTGTATCCACTCGTTTTTGATATTTAAAATGTGCGCCAGTTACTTAGGGAAATTATTGAAAGAATTTTTTGTGGACCGAACTTGGCACTTTTTCCGCCGCTTCAATGAAACTCATGACGCTTTGGTTGCGGGATCCGCCCGCATCTTGGGACGTTTGCCAACTCCTTGGGCTAGTTTAAAAATAGGAACGGGAAGTTGGGGAACGGAAAAATCGAAACGATAAAAAGTAGAATCTTTAAAAGTGGAACGATAAAATGGGCTGGGACTCTCCAAAAGCATTAACGATAAAAAGACTGCCGCCTGTTTAGCCTAGTAGGTAAGGTGCCAGTCTATCGTGCGGGAGGCTCGGGTTCGATTCCCGGCCGGACCAGCACTCTGGGTCTTAAAGTAATTTAGGTGTTGCCTTTGCTGTAACATCCGCAATTAAATGGTTAGACTTTCACTTCTTCTCGATCGGATAAGGACGTTAAACCGTAGACCCTTGGGGACATATCTGTGTTTATGTCATGTGAAAGGTTTCCGTCCACATTAGAGTGGTAAAAATGGTGTCCCCAATTAGTAGGCCTTTGGCCAGATAGAAGACTCGACACCTAGCTAAATAATGTCCTTACTATTATTATTATTATTATTAGTAGTAGTAGTAGTAGTAGTTGTAGTAGTAGTTGTAGTAGTAGTATATTATCATTATTATTATTATTATTAATATTGTTATATGCAATAGACCTATTTTGATGTTTAAAATTGAGGAATAAAACAAAAGATATCCCAGTAGACATTGGTGAAAGAGTAAATTATTTCTTTTGTTTATTTCCCCCTAAACTGCGGCCCAAAGTTGAATTTTAATATATCGAAATTGGTCTATTTTTTTAATAATTGCACAAATATCAGGAAGTTGTCATTTTATTTTTATTTTTACCTATTGACTATTGTCCGTAAATACGTCGTGCGCGCTCAACCTTTTTCATTACGGTTGTGGGATGTGGCTATAAAGATGTGCCAGAAGCTAACGTTGGCTTCAGTTTAGCTACTGGCACGATTGCGCTATCTAGACAGTTTACTTGCAGTTCTTATTGAATAGTAAGTTGTTTGTTCTAAAATGAATGGAAACACAGATAGGCAGTCCTAAAATAGTGCTGCACAATGTTGCACGAGTTATTTGCAAAATGCTTTGTCGTTTAATTGAAGTTCTAAACAACACGTTGCAAGATTTTGATAAGCAACGAACATAAAAAATGGAATTAGCTAATTGACCGGTGCAACACAATATTACTACAATTTTAAAATGAACAAGTGCTAAATTGCACATTTGTTACTGTTGAACTCAAATAACATTGGCTAACTACCCCGAAAAGTGAAACGTAGTTCGTAATCCGAGTAGAGCAATAACTGAATAAGTGCTAACACTTGATCAACAGCAATCATTCTTTCCTTTTTCGCAGAATTCCTACATTTAGAGATTTTCTCTTTTATCGTTCCTGCTTTTACTGTGAGATATTTTTTCATTTATTATTTTAAATGCTTTTTCTATCCCGGATTCCCGATCTCCGTTCCTTGCGTGTTGAAATCCGATAACTCGAGTTCTGTGAAAACAATCTTTGATTATTTTTAAAAACAAGGAAGCGTTAATACAAAACATTCCACACTCATGCAACTTGTTATCAATTTCAATACAAGAAGGTTAAAGCTTAACAGTTGGACGCTTTGCTATCCCTTTTTACTGAAAACTCGATTTTCGAGTGAGTCCTTGTGAACATTTTGGTGTCGGTGTTTCGGTGCCGCTAGGACACAGTAGGACATTCCGCCTTGCCACAATCACACAAAATTCAGATGCTCAGAGCTTCGGGGATCGAATCAGATGTTCCGCTCTTAAGGATTTGAATTCACCTTTTATCCAATTTTAATTGTTCTGTTTTGGCGGCTTATATAGAACAACCGCAGAGAAAGTATGTTACCCCCATAAAGCTCGCAGGTTGCTCCAACAATCAATAAACAATGTTATGTAATGCTTGTAGTTTAGCTTTAACTTAGAAAATGAGCAATGGATTGAAAAGTTTATTTGAATAAGTGATGTTATTCCTTCTTTTCACAATAAATCCAAAACGTTTTTGGTACTTTAGTCTATCATTTAAATGTTTTTTTGAGATCTTAAAGGCACTTTTAAAAAGCTTTTGTTTATTCACTTAAAATCTTTTTTCCGGTTTCTGAAATTCAAGCGAAAACGAACTCCGTTAGAAAATTCTTTCCCACATTTGGAACCTTAATATTCCGGATGTTATATCGAATATCATATTAGATGATGATTATCCCTATAATTTTTGAAGTTTTTAATTTTATTCTTCAATTCCAATCATTACTAACCTTGGCAGAGACTTGCCATCTAACCACCCATATAGTGGGATCTGCGTTGGGCGTAATGTGATCCGACATAGCATAGGCACCGCCACCGAGATTACAACAAGTTTACGACAACTTACAAGGTCCAAGCATTGTAAGTACGTACACAATATAACAATGAAGGAAAATCGACAAGAACCTCAAGTCCTCTGTAAGAGGAAAGAAAATTCGTGTGATGGTCTTTGTTTTTTCAAATAACTTGGCGCCTGTCGGTCGGCTTTTGAACAAGAAAACGTGATGTCTATAACGGAAGCTGTCAAACTACAGCGCTTGCTGTCCGTCACCAAGTAGTAATGGCATTGTTAGGTCAATATTTACATGATCGGAGGCTGGCAGGCATGTGCGCACCAAAAAATCTTTCAGCAAGAAATCAAAGCGATGTTGACAGGTCAAAAGCAGTCCACAAAGAGCAGACAGGATTATAATGACATTTCTGGAAAGGAACATGATCATTATTTCATAGCTTATTTGAACTTAACATATGTTGGTTATTTCTTTTTGTTAGCAAATATTTTTTTTATTTATTTCATAATGAATTGTAATTGAAATAAGAATTTATCAGGTTTAGGATTCAACCATCTCAGTCTGAGCTGTATAAGCTCGAAAAATGTGGCTTGCTGAAAGCAGCATAACACATTTTTCAGTTCATCAATGTTTAACACTAACTAAAAGAAAAATATTGAATTGTTCTTTATTTAGTTTTGAATCTCAAGAGGTTGGGACATAATTTAATGGTGAAAATGATTTTTCAAGGGTTGCAGCTCAGTACAGTAGATAAGAAAACACTTTGAAATGAATTAACCGCAAAAATTGCAAACATTTTTTTACATCCACCGCAAATTGTAAGATGTTTGATTTTGACATACTTTAAAATATATTTGATGTCTCCTTTTTATGTCCTTAGATATTAGGGTCAAAGTTACGCCTACAAATTGACAATATATCCTGATTAGCTCAAATGATCAAAATTACTGAGTGGCTGTACTAAATCTACAAATAACCGTGACCAACTTAAGTGCCAATAATTTCTAAATAATACAAACAATCCGCGCTATTCAGTCAAAATGCCGGTTCTGTTTTAGTAATTGCAACTGTCCTTCTTAAACCTACCGCACAAACACTTGAATTCAGTACTACTAAAATTTGAAACATTTAATTGCCCAGTCACTAATATTATACAAACTCAAACTGTCTTCAGCAGGTGCCAGTTGTTCAAAAGCCGATTAACCCGACCCTTGTTCTTGTTTCCTACCTTACAGAGACAATATCGAGCCGTACGTTTTGAATTAGCAAGTTTTTTTGGCTCAATCTGAAATGGCGTTTTATAAGAACTGTAATCGATTTCTTAAAGAAGAATTTTTGCTTAACCCAAAGTTAAAGTTAACCAGCCTTTGAGTTTGAACAACCCATCCCAGAACTGAAGAGGAAAGGGTCGAAAGATCCCTATTTTAGTATTTATTACGTTATTTATCATTTATACCGTTTCCAATATACATTTTCCAATTTATTATAACTAGCTCCAGACTTGTTGAAGAGCGTATGAAATTATAACACTGATTAAATTTGACTCGGTTCTAACACAACTGCGAAAAGATCTAAAGCGACACTAGAGCAAACAAAATGAAAACTTATTCCTTGACGTTTGCAGCGGGTCCTGAAATGTTGCAATATAAGAGCGCACAGTTAAATAATATCGGCTTAGAAATTCCACTTATTGTAAACTTGCATACGATCCTGTTAACAAACGAAACACTATTCCTTTTTTAGGGAAAACGCAAGGCTAAAGTGGACTTTTGTTCTTACACGTGCCGACCCAGGCTTTTTCTGTGATGCAGTGTGTCATTGGCCTGTGACGTCATCAGATGTTTAACCTGCTTTAAGATCCTCTTTACACAAGACGAAGAACATTAGCTACAATGAAGTTGCAGAACATTCCAACTAATTCCAAGATTGGGAAGAGCGTATAAAACATGACTATGGGCTGCGGGAGTAGTAAAAAACTTCAATCGGTTTCATCGTCAGAGCTAATTATAAATACAACATTGCTACCGAAAGGGATTCAATCACATGAAGCAACAAACAAAAAAACAAACGCCAAAGGTAATGGCACTACGAGAAAAACTAAAAAGGCAGTATTCCGATTAGACTCTGTACTCACTGATAAGTATGAAATCAAAGCTCAGATCGGACAAGGTGCCTTCAGCCCGGTCTTTCGGGCCGAGAACAAAGCAACTCGTCAGCCTTATGCTATCAAAGTGATGAACTTGAAAGATATTCGTGGAACTGGAAGCGAAAAACTGTTCCAATCTGAGATAGCTATTTTGCGTCAGGTGAAACATCGGTATATCGTCAATCTGTACGATATTTTCACGTCTAAAGTTAGAGTTTATCTAGTGATGGAGCTTGCAACTGGAGGGGATTTGTACGATCGCGTATATAGTAGAGGACATTTCACAGAGCGCGATGCTGCCCGAGTTATTTGTATGGTGTTGGATGGTGTGCGATATTTACACTCCCACGGAATTACACATAGGGATCTTAAACCGGAGAACTTACTATATTATCATCCTGGCAATGACTCAAGAATTATGATTGCAGATTTTGGCCTTTCTCACGTAGAGAAGTCTGCTGAAGACAGTGTGATGGCTACAAATTGCGGATCTGCGGAATATCAAGCACCGGAGATGGTACAAAGAAAACATTATACAAATGCCGTAGACATGTGGGCTATCGGTGTAATAACTTTTATCTTATTGAGTGGAAGAATGCCATTTGATCACGAACACGGACCGAAGTTGGATGAAGCGATTCTAGCTGCGAAATATTCTTATACTGGCGAGGTGAGTTTAATTTTGTTTTTTAGTGTTGCGGTACAAACGAGTGCTACAAACAGATTACTTTAAACTTTGTTTTCGTGTCATTGTAAATTACTCCATTGTACTGTTAGTGTTATGTTTTTTTTATAAATTTGTATATAGTTTGATCGCTTTTTATTGATTTAGTTGGTTTATTGTTCGTAACTTAATCAAGGCATTGCTTTGAAGTTTATTACAGCTATTAAACTTTTTAATCTTTGTTTTTCCCATTATTGTCGTTATAACGATATCTCGTTGTTATAAACAGAATTACTCTTCTTAGTTACTAATTTCCCTAAACTGATTATTGAAGGAACTTGAATTGATCGAATTTAACTGTTAACGAATATGTTTTAAACGTCCTTGCTCAGTTTTTGAAACAAAATGTTTCAATTACCGAACACATATGATCTTCAGTTCAGTTTAATCGCATCGTTCGCACGGACTGCTAACATTCGACGCGAAAACGTTACACATTGTATTAAACCAGTTAAGCCCTGAACAAATGTTTTCGTTTTCAAAAACATGAAACGCTTTTTTCTTTCATTAATCTTAGCGTTTTGTCGGGAAATCGATAGGTTTCAAGAAAATCAATTCCATCGGCATTATTTGAGCGGGAAACACATATTAGTTCTTTCTTGGACGTTGTGAAATTTTTGAAAAAATGGTTTTAAAAGTCTTAAATAGCTATTACTGAAAAATAATTCGGTTCCGGGTGGTTTCGACCAAAAGCAATTTCGCGCTATTTGCCTCCTACTTATTGTTATGAAAGTAAATACTCCTTTTGTATCCATCCATTTTGCAGTTTACATCATGTTTTAAAAACAAACTTCCTGAACCGGCCACTAAACTTCCTGTGTGCTTGGAGTCTTTTTTTATAATACGACAAATTTTCTTAGCTAACAGCAATTGAGTCAAAGTTTGTTTATCAACAAACATCCCGTGGGGTCAAAAATCCGTAATGAAGATTGAGAAAGGTTGTGTTAGATAATACATATTTTTTTAAAATGTAAAACAATCTCGGGTCATTTCTTAGTGTCCTCAGCATTCCAAATAGCCAGAATATTTGATTTCTATTGTTTACGTTATTTACATTGGGTGTAAACATGTATTTTGCCTTCATGTGAAAGTGCAGAAGAGAGAAAGCATAATATCAGTTTTTTGCCTTACATGATCAAGGAGAACTCTTTGGATAAAAAAAACTGCAAAGTTTATCTTACTAAGAAGGCTTTAAATAAGATCATGTACAAATAAAATTGTGTTGGAGTTTAAAGAGCACATGACTGTATGGAATGCTTTTAAGAGGAAGTCTTAAAGAATACTACTTGATGTTTTATAGCTGAGTGGTAGAACTTGTTTGAACTTATT
Organism: Zoanthus sociatus; assembly: GCA_025331085.2. Classification (NCBI taxonomy): domain Eukaryota; kingdom Metazoa; phylum Cnidaria; class Anthozoa; order Zoantharia; family Zoanthidae; genus Zoanthus; species Zoanthus sociatus. The sequence goes on from JAOBAY020087792.1 coordinate 11,324, forward strand.
TAATTAGAGAGAAGTAGCTTAGCCATATTGATGTTGATCCAGACAAGTTATGGTATTGTTACATACCAGAGTATGACTGTAAGATTTATGATTTTGGCCATTTTTTGTAGAGGTTTTGCGGTTTTCACACTAGTTAATATATTGTAATTTTTCAGTTGTAACAAAATTTTGTTGTCCTTTGTGGTTTGTGGTTTTCCTTTTTTAAGCAATCTGTTTGTTGTTTAGGCAAAAAACTCTCACTTTATTGGATTTATTGTTTTATTTAGTTGTCGTTTTTAGTGTTTGGTTTCCGGTATGTGCCATTATGGTGCTTCAAGCATGTTGGAAAGTATTGTGCTATGTAAAAAAAAAACTAAACAAAAGCCAGCAGAATGCACAGTGTAATATACTCTTCATGGAAGTTGGAGCAATCTTGAAAACTATGTCAAAAGGGCTTCAAGTGAGATTAAGACAACAAAAACAATTGATGTTGTTGGCCTTGGCAAACATACTGCTGAGGAGCATGAACACCAAATATGTGCTGAAAGTAACATTATGTTATAAGGTTATGTTTTATGAAAACAGTTCATTTAATGAATGGGTGCATGAAAGGGTAGTAAAATTCTTGAACAGGGTATAAATATCTCAGTTACTTTATTAAACAGTCTGTATGTCACTAAACATGGAAAATTTTCATGCCACCATCCACATTAAGAAAGTGAGGATGTCCAAACTCAAGTATGCAAGGCCTTTCAGTCCAGTTATGAAGAAGAGCGTAAAACATATTACTTCCTATGCTGAAGATCCTGTTACACTTTATTAGTCAGACACAACAATTTTCCTCCAATAAAAACTATTTATTGCACCTTTACCTGTGATCATGTTTTTCTTCAAATGAATATGACACCAGCTTATGCAACATTAGCATATAGTGCTTCAGAAGATAACCTTGGCTAGCAAGGTGCATTGCTTGAATTTCATTACAATTTCATAGCACAGTGGTTGAGAAAGTGACTTTGAAGTTCGTTGAAGATAGAGGTGAAATAGTATGGCCCTAACAAAAATGCCTGTTTTCTAATGAAGGGAGAGGGAAGAATTCCTTGAAAATAGTGACAAAGAGGTTGTTAGTAATATCACTATACCAAAGGATGACCAGATTTAATTATGGACAACCATTCTAATGTTGATCAGGCAGAGAAACTACACATGCTAATAGTATCTGGTAGTGAGAAAAGACCTTAAACATCCCTTTGTACATTTGTACTTCAAATCTACAGTAATGCAAGTTTCAGGTTTCTTGACATTGGGTGTAGTTTTTCAAGGTCATAATTAAACTTGGTAATAGTAATCCATGTAAGCATCTACAGTATCAAGATGATTTGCAACCACATGGTATAAAATTATATGGCAATGTTTTGGGATTTCAAAATATTGATTCCTTTGTCAACATTAATACAAGATAAAAAGCTCATGGAATTCTAGAGCAAATAAAATATCAGCTGTAGGATAATTTTTGGAGCAAAAAAGCATTTCTTGAAGGAGTTAATTTATTGTGTAAATTTATATATATGCTATGCCATGTTGGTTGACTAGCTGCCATAATTTCTCGGCAAATAGTGTGTTGATGCTAAAACATATAAAATTCTGCTTAACAAAAACAAAAGTTCAATAATCAAAAGTTGAATATTAAATCAATAACGCATATATATCACAGTATGAGATAAAAATACAGATACACATGACAGTGATAGAAATACATATAATTTTATGGTATGTATGCACTGCAGTTAACTGAATTTAGCTTTTGACATACAGTACAGTATCACTGATTATTTGATTTGTTATACATCAACATAACTATCCTGAAATTGAAGATTTTGAAAAAAGTATGTAGTTCAGTTGTGAGAATTTACCAACACATCTCTTGTCATGTTTGGGGGTTAAATGATGTTTTTCTATTATTTTTGTTACTTACTATTATACTTTTCTATTATTATTTTATTATAATTGTTATTATTTTAATTTATTATTGATATATTTGAATGTTTTCTATTAATACTCATCTTTTGTGTAGCCATGGCCTGATGTCTCTAATTGTGCCAAGGACTTTATTGACCACCTACTTGTGGTGGACCCTGAAAAACGTATGACTGCTGAACAAGCATTGTCTCATCTGTGGGTCAGTTCATTGGCAGCTTCCTCAAGCTTAAAGAATCTCCACGAGCCAATCACCCAGAACTTGTTTAAACAGAGCAGTTCTAGAACGAGCAGTGCACAGTCAAGTAGCAAATACAGTCTTCCAGGAAGGTCAACAAACAAACTGTACAAGTCTTGCCAAAGTTCTGCTTCAAGTAGTCATTCGGAGCAATTGCAGTTTAGGGCTAAGAGTAAAAGAATGGAGACCCACCAAAGTATGGAATCAGAAATTAACACAAAGTATTTAAAGCAGAAACCAAAACTTACTGCCAAGCAAGTAGTTCAGGAGCTTCATACAACATTGTGTGAGTCTAAAGCTGGTAGTGCTAATAGAAGAGTAATCCAACCTACTGGAGCAGGTCATCTTGATTCTTCAATTGATAATCTGTATTTTGATAGACTTGCTGGTAAGTTAGATGTAACTGCACAACTTCTTGTAGCAGGTGAAAAGAATTTCAAATGTAAGCAGAGTGAACTTGAGAGCAAAAGATCATCCATAGCTCCAGTGGAACCATCAATGAAATACTCTGAAAAACTTGTTTTACGAGATAATTTCTTATCTTTAGATACTCCTAACTGCACCATGAAAGACACGAGGAGCAACCAAAAGAGTTCTTGCGAGCAAAATCTTTTGGAGCCACAATCAATGATTATATCTAGAGGAACCAAGGTATCATCAGCATTTTGACTTAGTTTAAGTTAAAAATAATTTTTAACTGTTCGTTATAATTTACAATAATCCAGTGACTCACCTCATGGTTGGCATGCTGGTATATTTACAGTACAGTTTATTTTATATTAAAATTTTAAATGATTTAATTGCTTATGTAACAAGGAATTTATTCACATATTTTACAATAATTTGATAGGTAAGTTATGTTAACTTTTACCATTATTTTTAATCAAAAGCATGCATGTAAAAAGCTATATTTGTAAAGCAGTGATTTTGCACCATTTAATGCCATTCTAAAGACAAATGTAAATATTGTCTGATTAATTATGATATTCTGTTTTAGATCTAATTACCATATTCTTATAAGTCTAAGTAGACACACAGCACAAAGAGAACCAGTTTTTACCTAAAGCTTATGAATGAATATCATTCCTTTGAATAAACAAATACATTTACTGTACCTTTTAATTACCCAAGAATGTGAAACAGTCCATTTAATTATCACAATAAAATATAATTGTTTTGCTAATATTCTTATTAGGACACCAAAGGATTACACGGTATCAATTATATTATTTACTGGCTACCTATAATGCAGTTACCATGGCAAGCAAATTAATTATTTTTGGCAGTGAAGTGACTTTACTTTTAAAAACATTATTTTGAATGTTAAATACTTGAAAATCGTTATCAATTCATTCAATTCTGAACCACATAAGTTATAAATTGCAAATACCAAGATTTCATTAATTAGCTTATAGGTTACTTATGCATTAGTCTTGGAAATGGCAATAAGAGGATGTGGAAACATTGATGAATAACTCAATTTTTTCTTGTTTACCAGGGTCTAGTTGTTCAAAAGCTGATTAGCACTAACACAGTGTTAAATTTTAACCCTGTGTTCTTGTTTCCGATCTTAACGAGACAGATTTTAGCTGTAATTTGGGTATTAACAAGTCTTTTTTTCTATGGAAAATCTGAACCATACTTATAATTAATAACCATAAACCTTTTCTAGAAACAAAATTGTTGTTTGAATATTTGCTTAAACTAGGGTTTTAAAAAGTTAACAAGCAATGGAACGACTGGGCCCAGTCAGGGTTTCAGTTAACTTTTAGAGATATGGCTAAAAAAGTTAAGTGATGGCTTGGTACACACGTCTCTCCAAAATGCTGTTGAAAGAATGTAAAAGTTGAATGGCTTTGGAATACAGCAGTGTGACAGAGTGATATGTAATAATTGCTGTTCTTTTATTACACTTAAAGCAGTTCAAACAAATATATGGTTAAATGCACATTTTTAAGTTTGCAATTTGCATGAATTTTGAAAACATGAAAAAATTGCTTAGGCAAAAGCCCATGAAACTAGCTATAGCGAATATTTCTCAAATTTCAAAAGAGCATTGGCAAAATTCACTTTGGGCTGTCCTTTATCTGAAACCCTGCCCAGTATTGTAATTTACATTCTCAGTGCAGAGAATCTCTAGTTATACTTTTTATAGACTGAAAATAAGTTAACTTCAATTCAATATATTTCCTCAAAATGAACACAAGTTCGTATTTCGTAAAATTTCATACCCTCTTTTTGAACTGCTTGTAAATTTAGAATGTGTAAATAATTATGTCAACTTATTGAAACCATGTACAAAACTCAAAAGTTTTATATAATTTCTTTTAACGTCATTGTAAATAGTAATTTTAAATATTACAATATATTGCTGAAGAAATTCTTCAGGCTTTTAAATTATTCAAAAAATGTAATGAGATTTGAATTTTTAAGTAATGGTAGCAAAAACAGAATGTAAACTATATAGAAATTAGGAAGAATTGGTATATAAAGAACAAACTTAATGATGATAAATTATCTTTGAATTGTTTCAAGAGTGGCACCCTAACTTAATAGTGCTTCGTAAATTCTCCCAAAAAATTTTTTAATATATTGCCTTTTTTCAGCTTCTACCCTACATTCAGTTACATTAAGATCATACAGTAATGTATCAGTTCTTGATTGTGAACTAGATCATGACAGGATTGGAAGAGCAGTACTTAATCAGACTTTTTGTATATATCTATTTTAGAGTATCCAATGTTTTATCAATAAATTAATATATGTGAGCAGAAGTTGCTAATCTACTGGCTCCAGCAATGAACTGGCAATCATTTATTAACAGGCACTAAAGATGTTTAAAGCTTTCTGCTACATTAAAAAAGTCAGATGAAAATAATTAAGTAATTTACTACCATGAAGCATGGTCACACTGTCAGCAATGGTTTTGAATTCATAGATTTACATAAAAATTGCGCAGTATAGTTTCGATAATGTTTGACCCCTCAAAGTGGCTCCAAAGCTGACCTACAAAGGACCAAGAGTTGAAACATTGTGTAAATGTCTTTTCTATTAAAGCTCACTCTGCTTTTCATCCTTACAAGGTTAGTGAAAAGAGTACCAGTTTCTGCTTTGGAGCTACCTGAAAAAAGAATTAGTGCCCAATCCAGGGTGTCAGTGATTTTTGTCTGTTTAACACTGCAGCAACAGGCTCCGTTGAGCAATTTGTATAAATTGGCTGGCATAGTAAAGGAGTTTCATTAACAATGATGCAATCTGAGCTCTTGAAAACAGAAACTATGTAATATCTTGACAATTGAAATTGACCTGGTCAAATCTAAAAGTCAGGATTTAGCTTTTCAAATCAGTTTTAAGAGGTATGCAATAAAGCTGAGCTTTTTATTAATTTTGTTCCAGTTTTTAATTAAAATCAAATGTATATTAAGGGTATTTATATTACCCATGAAATGTATTTTATCATATAATAGTAATAGTTATTTTATTATGTGATATATATAAACAATTTTTAAACTTACTGTCATATTTAATGGTATCAAGTGGCACATAGGGCTTGACACTAGTAAACACTTTGTAATTTCCACAGATAAATAAAATATGCTCTTGGAAAGAAAAGTAAATATAAAGTGTGCTTGCATGATATGGAAACATTCTGCTGATTGTCTCCAAAGCATCGTCTCCTTTCAGATTTAGGTTAAACCTTTTATTTTTTATTGGACTTTTTCTTAAACTCTATTTCTTTTATGTTACAATTGTTGGTGGCAAACAGTTTTTGAGTTCTCAAGTTTTTGTACAAGTAAGTTTTTGATATGAAAAGTAAAATATAAAAATGATAATGGTATATAATTTAGTGAAAAATTAGTGTCAAGCCCTGCATTAATTAGCCCTGAACCCAGCATTTATGTATTTTATTAAAATGTATTTACCCAATTTTAATATTGAAAATTTCACACAATAATGTCTATTGATACTGATTTTTGGTGTGGTGTTGTGGAAATTTTATAATACAGTAAATAAATCAGTTTGTACTTTAAGTTGGTTTCCCAATAATGTAGTTTAGAGATTTAGGGTGCGTTCACTTGGTCCTATTCCGGAACTCCTTACTTTTAAAAAGATAAAACTCTTTGAATTTTAAATTTCAAACACATATTTCATCACTCCAACAATCTGGAAGGAAATTCAAAACTTCGATCTTTATCTGGAATAGTTGGAATAGGCCCAAACGAACAGGACCTTAATAGCTAATATACTGTAGTATAAAAATGTCCAAATGCAGTATTTGGTTCATCCAGTAGGTAAATATACAAGTAAAAAAGAATGATTGAGACTGGAAAAAATATAAAATTGTTATGTTTTATTCCGTTTTTAATGCCAAAACCTGTGTTTTTTTTATTCCAGTACAACATTGACTTTTTTCTGATTGTATGGAGTTATACACAGATGGTAATTTTTATTTTACTCCTTTCTGTAATGTTATCTAGAACTTTGAAGGCAGCTTTTTGTATATTTTTTGTATGATCATGTGAAATCTACAGAAAAATAGAAATGACTGAAAATAAATCTGGAATTTTTACTGGTTTGAAGGTGAAATGTTTGAATCTTGTGAAAAAGAAAACATGCCAATTTAAGACTCAAATCTGTGGACACTAAAAATAATCTTACTGCTACTACTACACTACTACTACTACTACACTACTACTACTACTACTACTTCTACTACTACTACTACTACTACTACTACTACTACTACTACTACTACTACTACTACTACT
>JAOBAY020087793.1:0-10339 GCA_025331085.2 Zoanthus sociatus
TGCCTTGTATATAAGAACCAGTTAAGAACCATCTTAGCCTAATTTCTCACTAAATACCAATTACATAAGAACCACTTTAGCCTAACCTCGAAAAACAGTGGTTCTTATATGCGGATTTTTACTGTATAAATAGATTTATGAACTCAGTTTATTACCACACTGACAATGAGGATTGTCCCTCGAAACATGTCTGTTTATGTTTAAATAAAATGAACGAGAAGTTCAAAAGCAAGAGCGTTAACGTTGTCAACATAATAATGAATTTTGAATATTTTAAATTCATACAAAATATACTAACAATAACATAAACTTACACGAATACAGAAATAGAACATTTCCAAAATACATTAACAGCAAAACGTTTCGGACAAATTAATTCCGGACAAACTTTTTTTGCGAATTTCGGACAAATTTCGGACACTTTTTGCAGCAAAATAACTTTTATATCATAAACCTGTTCCGAAACCGATTACAAACGTTTTCCAATATCATATCGTTTGTCTCAAGGTAAAAAAAAACCAAATTCAGACAAAATTAATATAGTTTATTACAGTTTGACGTTACAAGACCACCGTTAAAACGTTTGCACTTGACATATAAATGCGGTTCAACCGATTCAGTCTTTGTCTTCTTCATCATTAATAATTACAACTGACTCATCATCATCCTCATCACTGCCGGTATTCTGATCCTCGGTACCTAGGGAAGTATCTTCTTCATCGTGTAATGAGGCTTCTTCGGTAGTGCACTTTGTTTCAAAGCTTTAGTAAACTAAAATTTGTTGATTGGACAATTTCGATGAAAGTAGTATATTTCGATGTCAAAACAAAGGAGCCAGTTTTAAAATCTATTAACATAATATTTTTAACCTCGCTGCCCATTTCCTGAAAACGAGCTGAATAGAACCTTACTGTACATGTAAATGAACATACAAACTGTTTCTGTACATAGTCTGTATCCTACTAAAGAAAATTTTAGACGCTAATTATAAAAATTTTCGGACGGATTAATATTCGGACAAATTTTTTTTAAATATGAACACAAAGAAAAAACAACATTACGAAGGGTAAAAGCCAAAGGTTAAGCGTAATTTAAGGTAGTATGGATAACTAAAACCCAATTTTCAGCAAAACTGAATCTTTTCAGAAGCAACTATCATATTCAAACTGCACACCACAAACTATTACCAGGACACTGTTGTTTGGTTCTTTTGCTACCATGGCAACAGATACAGATCCTATAATGTGCCTTGAGATTCTTATCCACACTGGAAAATCCCAGGAATAGAGATACGATCAGTTCGATCAGCTAACAGTTTGTCATTCATGAACAAGGGGCCAATTCAGCAAATGTGCCTGGTCTCACCAGCTGCTTTCGGCATTTTGGTAATTTCTATCAGAAGATTATTTTCCTAGGATTATTTTTTGCATCATGCAAGCCTGGTGTGGATGGGGGCTTTACCGCGCAAACTTTCTTATCAAATTTCTTAGGATGCAATGCATCATTCTTGTGTAGCAGGAAGGATTAAACAAAGATGTCCAAAGAAATTTACTGTTTCGCATTCGATTTTGCCGTATTTTTAAAACAAAATGAACAGAAACAAATCTATGCAATGAAAATACTGCTTTTACTTGCTTTTCCTCTCTTTAGTTAGGAAAAAAATCTTTCAACTTGATTTTTTTGCTCCAAACGCAGCCCGCGTATTGTCAAACCCTGACCCTGTTTATGACAAAAACTGGGTATTTCAATATTCTGTTTATGACATGAAGTATAAAGATAGCCATATAACATGCGTGGCTTGTCAATTCAAGCGGGGTACTACTAACGCGCTTAAATGCAGATGTTGACAGCTTGTTTCTCTCTCCTCTAAAAAATCAAAATTATATTTCTGATGCCAGAACACTGGCACTGTGGACGAAATTGTACCATGCCTATGACAGTTACAGAGGGTTAAAGTGTACCCTGTTTATGATTTTCTGCTAAAAACCCATGCCCTGTTTATGAATTTTAGGTTGAAAAAGTAGACCCTATTGGGCGGCACATACCCGTATGGCTCATATGTGGGAGTACCCCCCTTCCGGGGGGATTGCGAAAGCGAAGAATATGGTCCCCTCCGAGTTTCTTTTACTCTCTTGACTGTTTCTGAATATTTCAAAATTAACACTAATTTACAATAAGTTAGACAGCTTTTAAATATATGTGAATAATGTGAAAGAATTTGTTTATGGGCTCGCAAAGGTACGTTTTGTTGTTGAGGAGTTATGAAACAATTCAGACTTAACTAATCAGTCAAAAGCAAAGTTTATCACCAAACTGAATTAAAAATATTTCTGTTTTAAATTTCACAAATATATTTTTGAAAAAATTTATTTGCTTTTTGCTGTTAGTAAAAGGACTTTCAGCGTACCGGAACTACCATACTTTTGCAAGTATTTACTTGTTATAGAAGTTATAGTCTTTTAAATATTTGATCTGTATAATACGTTTATGCATGTTATGTATATTGTGGGTAACAACTTGTAAACGGAGTTATGTACCTTTGCAAATAATTTTTTTTTAAGTATTTTTTAAAAACACAAGGTCAAGAGCACTCTTTTTAAATGACGTCACCGGTGAATGTTGGGATAGAAATGCGGACAAACGTTGGACACGGGCAACCTTGATTGTCATAAAATTGCTTCCCGCTAGGACATTATTCAATGTAACAAATAATATGTGACTTATGAATAAAAATTCAAACCCTATATTCTAATTAAACACAGTCAAAAATGCAGTGTTTGTCCGAATTTCAATCCCACAATACATCGCAAAAGTTATTTTTAGATACCAAAAAGAGTGCTAGTAACTCTTTGCATTTGATCTAGTTAGATCGGGCGTTTGTAAAACTTGGATCGGATCATCGGATCGGATCACCGGATGGGATCACGGGATCGGATCATCGGATGGGATTACCGAATCTTAAAATAAAAAACTCCTGAAAATAAAGCTTACCAAAAAAACTTTTAAAAATAACAATTACAATGTCAATGATAATGATAATCTGATCTAAAATAAATGATAACTAAAGGGAAATTTTATTTTCTACTAAAAAGAACTAAGAATACCAAAATGAAATTCCTTGTGGAGTCCGCTAAAATAGCTTTTGTGTTATCAATATTTTGAACACTAGCACACCCTGGCCTGCGCTGTGTGTGTTACATCCTGCATTTTGTTTCAGTTGCATGTCATGCAGCTGTGTCACAGGAATGGGTGAAATTGAAGGAGAGAGTTCATTTGCGATTCATCCATTTCTCGTCCATCTAAGCTTTAAAGGATTGATTCAATGTTCTTGATATCATAAGTGCGGAATGAAAAGCGGTCAAATTATCGGAAAGTCTTCAGAAATGTAAAAATGAAAATGAAACCTTTATCTAAAATTCGAATTCAATTCAAACAAAAGTCTACCAAATAGCCTTTTTAGTGCCGGTTCCTGCAATTTTACATATTAAGCGCTACAATGCCGTATTTCCCGGCTTATAAGTCGACTCCGAATTTTGCAGCTAAAATATGCCACTTTTTGCAATATACAAAAAAGCTCTTAAAATAAAAAAATTGTGTGCTAAAATTTTTTTAATATCACAAAAACATCAAAGAATAGGAAATTAGTCGATTGTTGCTTTGATGAACAATTCAAGCTATGGCATCAAAACTGCCATTTAAGTAAGTTAAAACATTAAACAAACAAAGCTAATACGATGAAGTAACATTTGTAAAATCACAATATTATGGCTGACTATTACCAGCTGTAGAAGGCCTAAATGTAATAAATATGCCTAAATGAAATAAAGTCCTAAATGTAACAATTGGTCCTAAATGTAATAAGATTTGGTCCTAAATGTAATAAGATTTGGCCCTAAATGTAATAACATTGGGTCATAAAGGTAACAACATTTGGTCCTGAATGTAACAATTATGTAATAACATTTGGTCATAAATGTAATAAACCCTAAATTTCGTCTTAATGTTAAACTAGGTTGTCAACAACGGAACTAACACAGCATTTATTCAACAAACGCATTCGCAATTATATTGCGTTAACCACCAACTTCCCCGAGCCATCCAAGACAAAAGTCGTCATCGAAATAGACACGATCGCTGTCCCTCGTCTGCGGTGCGCTTTCGAGGGAACTCCTCATTTCGCTTATTGCCGGGGCTTTAGGAGAAAACCTCTTTCTCAGGGTCAAGGGAGGTCTGGTAATGATTTAAAACACATTTCTAAAATTCCGGTGACGCTTTTGGTTTTCGCGTGCACTTTATCGAATGTGGTGGTTAGTTATACAAAAGAATCTCATTAGAATCTAGTTTGAATCGCATCATTTGAACTCCATCTGCCACTGTGTTATCTTATCGTGAGACATGAAAGCCAAGAATACCTTGAGGTTGGCAGAACTTTTCAGATAGCCTTTTTTAGTACTCATTACCAGGGCCTAAGCAGGTCTGGTCTGGTCTCTTCCTATGCTTTACACCTTTTCCAGTTAATGTGTGATACCTAATACTCTCAGTCAATCGTGAATTGTAACGTCTAACGTTGTTTCGTTTTGATTAGTCCTTTTAAATAATTCACCCAAATCCTGCGCTCTGAATTGTCCATGGGTCAAAAAAGCTGCTCTTGTCCACACTGAAGATGGCATATGCTAATGCCGAAACATGTCTGTTCTAAAATTAAAAAGTGTTGTATATTTCTTTAAAGTACTTGTCAAATTGCTGCTACTTAGACCTTTTGGTAATGCTCTTGTCCGCTAGTAATACTGTTGTTAGTATAACGTTAAGACAAAATTTTGGTGTTTATTACATTTTATCAACTTTTTTCCTAGAATTTAATCGAATTCAATATATATAAAATTAGAATTCTGCTCAGTTCTCAAAATCACAAAAACAATATAAATCAATCCAATGCGACAATTGGTTCGCTTCGCCTTAGTCATATTTGTTAATCTCACTTGCCTCGTTCTCAAGCCAAAACAAATCTCACAACACCTGTCCCTCCCCCTATTGTAAAAATACCTGTCCATGCACAGTATTGATAGGTATATAAATGAATTTGTATTAAACAAATTTTGATTTAGAAATAGACAAAATTTCTACGACGTTTTCTCAGTTTAATTTCTTTCTGAGCTTCATAGATCAAAGTAGAAGCGAGAAGTCTTACCTGACTAACTAACTTAACTTCTGTGCATCAAACATTTTAAAACGTTTTTCGCAAACTTTGTATTTTCAGGGTAGAAGAACCATTTAACCAGCAATGAAATCAGTGCTTATTTTATCTAAAAGTTGATGAACTGAAATCTTGAGCAGTTCTATTTTAACTCAAGAAGTAAAACAAATAGATATTTGGTCAAAATTTTAACTAACAAACGGCAATGTCATGTATTGATTCAATAAATATTTTAGATAAAATTTTCCAAATCAATGATGATGTAAACGTTGCATTGGGTGCAAATATTTGAAAGTTGAATCTTTAACTAGCTAGGTCCAGAAGCAAATGGTTGAATCGAAAATAAAATATTGCTACATATATAAAAGAAGTACACGATGTTAAAACGGAGCTGAAACATTTTTAACTAAATAGAATAAGATACTTAATAGACTTACTGAGAGCGTCTTCGTTGGTCTGAGCATTATCCTGCAATGAGCGAGCACTTGTTAAAACGAGAAGCATAACCGCTAAGACCAAGACAAGTACAAAACTTTTTGCAACCATTTTTCTTTCCAGATAAAGACAATTCTTAGAGCAAACTTTAGCCAGAATTAAAGGTATAATCCGGAATGCCTCTTTATATACAAGACGTCAGAGAATAATAATCAAGAGATCTGCGGGTGTGCCAAAAACATCTCAAATTGTGAGTAAATAATTAAAGTGCGTTTTGTTCACAAATTGATAAAACAAAAAATGATTACTGGATCCGAAGTTTTTATGACTTGCTTAACTAAAGGTGCCGCTGTTTAAAAATCATTTGGTTGGCAGTAACTCAACATTTGTATTGTGCAATATGGTTTTTTGGAAAGGTAGCGCAAAAAATAATCGCTGAACAAGTCGTTAACTTATACATTTCTTTAATTATTTCTTTTTTTGCATGTGACATGCACTTTTTTGAAAATAATTTAATTAATGAAAATGGCGACCCGCTGTCCAATTTAATAAACTTGTTACAAGTTTGCAATTAACTTAAGAAAATTAAGTGAATCGTGTTTTGTTGCTTAAAGAAATTGCAAGTTGAACATTTTTTTTCGTTTCAAGTATCAATGATTTTTATTTCTTCAAGTATATACTTTTTAATAAGGCGAGCATCTTATTGGTGAATTGTTTCTTATTTACGTACGTAGGTAGGTTCACGTGCAAAATATTAGCAAGTATTTTTTTCCCAGAGACAAAGCTAGCTATTACTATTGGTATTACAGTTAGTTCTCCATGCACAGCCATCTTAGCTGTTGTTCAAAGAAATGCTAGGTTTAAATATTTTCAAATATTTTCATTTTAAAAACTCATATTTCAACCTGACTCGAGTCAATCATTATTGTAGTTGGCTATTGAAATATGCTCACTTTCCACAAGTTATCTCGAAATCACAATGTTTTATTAAATTGCAATGACAACTTAATGAAAATTAGCACAAAATACAATTTAAAATTAATAAGTAGCTGATTAAGAATAACTTTCCTTTCTGATTTTAACTTTTTTCACTTTTTTTGGCAAATTTTGAAATAAGCCTTCGTGATGCTGCTAATACAATTACAAGTAAAAATTATCTTTGGCAACGAAACAATTCAAAAAGAGACAGTTTCTATTTTCTAGGCATTTTAGTTATACTTATCAAATATTTATTTTTTGAAAAGTATTATTTAGTTTTTGTTAGTTTGAGAACAAGTAAAACATTTGCAAGAACACAAAATTAATGTTAAATATTTCTATTAGTTCAAAATCATTAACAGCCGTTTTACTTGAACAAAAAACGAGCTGCATTAAATTTGCATTTATGCTTAATAAACTTTGTAAGAATCCGGTTTACAAGAATGAAGAAGCTAAGATTTCTCTGAAAGTTAATAGTTAACTAAAAATCGCTAAGGTTATGCACACAGCTTTTTGTTACATTATTTTTATACAAAAACTCCGATTTCTTGAACTTTTAATTGGTATTGTATTTCAACCCATACCTGTATCTCTCGATATAAATAGCATCAGTGTTTGCTCAAGAATCGCCTTAGAAGAATATTTACTTGGGCTGAGATATGAAAATATTGCAAGAACTTTAATGGGTTTTGACGCTAAAACTCATATGGCTATGAGATGTGATTCCGTCAGTGTACATTCAGTGTTTAACTAATATTTTCCAATACATGTTTTCTACTGAGGAGTTTTTATACAGATAGAGAAGCATTGTCTTATACCCTGTGCTTATAAAGTATTCAGTGAAAAAGAGTTGTTTGACTCTAAAACAATATCTCAGTAATGCTTGTTTAACACTGCCCGCTGGTTATTTAACCCGGATATGTGAATTTACAATAAGTAAATTTGGCTGAAGGCTCAGTGAGGATTCTGAGAACTAAGCCTTCCTTAATAACTCTTGAACACACGCTTTTGTTTATAAGAACAACTTTATAAGAACAACTTTATAAGAACAAGCTCAGGGCGAGGTTGAAAATTTAAAAGTGAAAATGTTTCTAGTTGAAACTTTGGCGGTGAATCTTGTAATTACGTTCGCAATGTGCACAGTAAAGCATAGAAACACCGTTTCACATTTTGTATATCTATTATTGTCCCAAATGATCCACTTAAAAATGTAACACTAAAAGTTCCTCAGACGATCGGCACTGTTTTTCAATGCCTTGTCTTTTTTGTTTCGATATTTTTCATTATTTCAAACCGCTCACAGAAAAAAGAACAAATTAAGAACAAATTGAGGCTGAAACAGCCAAAAAATTAAGAACAATAAGCCTCGACAAAAATTTACTGGTTCTGCTACCTGAGACAGAAAATAAAACGTTTTTATAGGGAAAAAAGAGTGTATCATGCTCAGAATGAGATAAAGAAACTCCAATAATTTGACATTTCTTTCATTTTATCAATTTACTAGTTTTTTTAGGCTTTTTTAGGTAAACGATCGATTTGGAAATTTTCAATTATCATAAATATTTTGGTTCGTGTTTCATATCGGTTCACATTCCTTAGCATTATGCTCTCCATTACTGGAAACTCCTTAACTTTTTAGTTATCCCAGCCCTGCCGGGATTATGAAGGAAAATTGCATATAACCGTGATGTAGTTGGCACAGTTGGTAAGTCTCTCTCTGCCTTGACGCCACAAGGTGCTGAAATCGATACCCGCTGCTTTTCCGAAATTTAAACATTTATGCGACCTTCTTTTCTGCCAAAGCTCACCCAGCTTTACAGCTTTTCATCATTCCAAGATCGGAATATAATATGAATACCAGCGGGTGCTTAGCTTGGAGATAACAACTAGGATGGATTAGTGCTCGCCTCCGTCCTGGGCGAGAGTCAAAGAGAGTCACCGGATATCAAAGATAACCGCCGGCTCCATAAGTCGCCGGCCGGGCCTCGTAAGGTATTAAGCTTCGTCTACAGTTCTCATCAGTTTCCCTGAAAGGAATATGTTCTCACCAAAGAAAGAATGTAGGAGCACTTGAAGCTGAAACCTTCCAAATATTTTAAAAAACACTCAAATTCTAGGTTATGTTTCGCTTTAAATATTTCTACAACTTTTAAATTCAAGGAATTTTGAAAGAAGATTTTTTATATGAATTTACTTTTTTGCATTGATTACTTAATTATTTTCGATTGAAGATGTATTTTACTCAAACGGTTGCTAGATTGGTTGTCAAAGCTGAATCTGAAACCTCTAAATTTGCAATTTTACTTTCATCCTTTGAAAAATAAAATTAAGAGTGAAAATTTGTAATCTTCTTTTTGTGTACATATGAAAATGATTTAGAGCGGTGCTACTTGCGTCTAAAGAGAAATATATGCGATTATTAATGATCTTGTATCGCAGCAACTCTGCATTGATCTGAAGAAAACTAAAGCAACGAACTATTATCATCGTGTGAGCATCGCAGCTAATCCGCTAAAAATGCATGTAATTCATCGGTTTATTTTTCTACTATCACGCTTAGATTGATGTGTTTTAGCTTTTCATTTGTAAGCTTACATAGGGACGTGTAAGTGAAATAAAACTTGTATAACGAATGATCAAATACCTCGCGAAATGCCTCTTTGAAGAAAAACAGTACCCATAATTTTAATTAATAACATTGGTATAATACATTGAAAATTGAATGCTTGTGATTTGAATTAATACTGAATTCAGTCCGTCGTCCAATTCTACGTTGAAACCAATTCCTGCTGTTTGGCGGTGCTTAAGAAAGTGGGCCCACTAAAGACCGCAGAATTGCGATATATTTTGAAATGAAATTTTCCAAAAAATCAACTTTGAAATCAAGCTTACAACAAAGCTCATTAACTTAAAAACTCTTTATCAATAATGCCATCATTTCTAGATTTTTTAGAAAGAATCAAGAATAATCTTTAACTAAAACTTAAAAAAACAAACATAAAAATCTGATAAATATTGTTTTGTTAAAGTACATAAACCCAAAACGAAGAACACAAGTTGTTAACAAAAAATTCTCTCTAAAAACCAATTTTATATCGGATGAAAAAGAAGAAACATAAAATTCTTATATATATCGTCTTGAAAAGTAGAAAGAACCCAAAACCAAGAACGAAAGTTGTTAACAATAGCTTCCCTCTAAAAATCTCAAACAAATTTAGTTTTTATTGGATAAATGAAACAGCTTACCGCAAAGTCCTCACAGCTAGAAGCAATGGAATTGTTAAGAGTTTTCAGAAAAAAAAATTAGTTTTCTATCAAATACCAGAATAGAGGTGTTATTAATAATTCAGACTCTTACAAAGTTGCTTTTTTCTGTCATTCAACAATTTTGTACCGAGCTACGAGTCAACTTCTTTTATTCTCTTTGTCAGCAAGACTGAAACATAATTTTTATCAAATTTTATAAGTTTAAACCGTAAATTTTTTTAATAATTTTTAGATTTTTATTTAGATATGACACGTAAAAGCCTTAAAGATACTATGAGTCGAAATAATTCGAATGATTTCAAAGTAGTCTAAGAAAGCAATAGAATTTATAAAAAAAGCTCACAATGCCGAATTATATATTGTTGTTACACACATAATTTTTTATCAGATATCAGAGATGTTTAGATATCATATTTAAAAGACTGATAACCTAAGGTCCGCTCAAGCTTAAAGTGCACCCCCCTC
>JAOBAY020087804.1:0-10338 GCA_025331085.2 Zoanthus sociatus
GTACACCTACTGCAGCAAGCCTGCCGCACTAACGACTATGGATTGTACCAAGCCTACGCTAAGCTCATAAACGAACAAAACGAAGCCAACTACACCCTACGCGGACTATTAGAGTTTAAGAACAAAACTCCCATCGCGGTGGAGCAGGTGGAAGACTCGGCGGCGCTTTTCAAACGGTTTGTTACTGGGGCCATGTCTTACGGCTCCATCTCTTGGGAAGCACACACCACCCTCGCCTTAGCTATGAACGCCATAAAGGGAAGGAGCAACACCGGCGAAGGGGGCGAGGCGGAGGCGCGCTTCAAGCCGTTAAAGGACGGACGCTCGCTGCGCTCTGCCATTAAGCAGGTGGCCTCAGGGCGGTTTGGGGTTACCGCGAACTATCTAAGGAATAGTGATGAAATACAAATTAAAATTGCGCAGGGGGCTAAGCCGGGAGAAGGAGGACAGCTGCCGGGGCACAAGGTGGATGAGGCTATTGCTAAGGTAAGGCATTCCACTCCCGGAGTGTCGTTGATCTCCCCCCCCCCTCACCACGACATTTACTCCATAGAAGATTTAGCGCAACTGATTTACGACCTAAAATGCGCTAATCCCAACGCTAAAGTGAGCGTTAAGTTGGTGTCCGCCACTGGAGTGGGCACCATTGCCGCGGGGGTGGCCAAGGCGTATTCAGACTTAGTGGTGATTGCTGGCTACGACGGCGGCACTGGCGCTTCACCGCTCACCTCTATAAAACACGCTGGCCTACCGTGGGAGTTGGGTCTTTCGGAAACCCACCAAGTGCTGGTGAAAAACCAGCTGCGCAGCCGCATCTTGGTGCAGACCGACGGTCAACTGAAAACCGGACGCGACTTAGCCATCGCCACTTTGTTGGGCGCAGAAGAATGGGGCGTTTCTTCCGCCGCCTTGGTGGCAATGGGCTGCATTATGATGCGCAAGTGCCATCTAAACACCTGTCCGGTGGGAGTGGCTACTCAGGACCCAGACCTGCGGCGGCTGTTCACCGGCGAGGCCGCCCATGTCATCAATCTTTTTACTTTTATGGCCCGAGAGCTGCGCGAATTGATGGCAGAGCTGGGCTTTAAGACCATTAACGAGATGGTGGGACGGGTGGACAAGCTGAGCGTCCGGGTGGCGGTGGGGCATCCCAAAGCAAAAAAGCTGCAGCTGGAAAGACTGCTACACTCCGAAGCCACGCCTCAGGTGTCAAAGCAGTTTTGCTGCATCCCCCAGTACCAGGTGTCTAAGGAATCTTTAGACCATGAGCTGATTAAAGACTTAGCCCCGCTGCTGAAGTTAAAAGACAAAACCGGAAGAGAACCCCTAGAAATTAGAAGAGTAATTCGCAATGTGAATCGCTCGGTAGGGACGGTACTTTCGAGCTATGTAACGAAGGAGACGGCCGGCCAGGGGCTGGCGGAAGACACGGTAGTTTTAAGGCTTGAAGGAACGGCCGGGCAGAGCTTTGCTGCCTTTGCTACTTGCGGGCTCACCTTCTTTCTGACCGGCGAAGCGAACGATTATTTTGGCAAGGGGCTTTCGGGGGCAAAGGTGATACTAGCGCCTTGGGAGGGGCTTAAACTAACGGCGCAGGAAAATGTTATTGTAGGCAATGTGGCGTTTTACGGCGCCACCAGCGGAAAGGCCTACATAAACGGCACCGCTGGGGAGCGGTTTTGCGTACGCAACTCTGGGGCGGAGGTGGTGGTGGAAAGCATTGGGGCGCATGGGTGCGAGTATATGACTGGGGGAAGAGTGATAGTGTTGGGAGAAATTGGGCGCAACTTTGCGGCTGGAATGAGTGGGGGCATTGCCTATCTCTTCACGCAGCAGCTGGAGCCAAAAGATGGAAAAAGCCAGCGCCGAAGCGAAACACTGGAAAAGGTGAATCGACAGCTGGTGACGCTGGAAACCCTAGAAGCGGCCGACCGGACCTATTTGAAGAAGCAGTTAAAAAAACACCTTTCCTACACCAGAAGCAAAACGGCGGAGGAAATACTAAACCATTTTTCTGCCTACGCTTCCAGCTTTGTGAAGGTGATGCCCCTAGACTACAAAGCCGCCTTGTTGAAGCAGCAGGAAGAAAAACAAAGAAGCCAGTTAAGAAAAAAGCAGAAGTTTCAGCCGCTACAGCATTAAAAAGGTAGAAGGCAGTAGAAGACGATCGGGGGGCTTAGAAAAAAACCCTCCGAATGAAAAGCATGGTAAGATGAAGTTCAATCGCAAACTACTACTTTAACCACTGGAGGTTAACCCCTATGCAGAAACTGCAAACATTACAAACACCGCAACCACTTAAAACTCTCTTGCTTCTCTTAGTAATCACTTTGCTGGCAGCTTTTTTAGCGGCCTGTAGCACGGAGAGCAGCTCCACCACTCCGGTTACTCCGGACGGTCCCAATACTCCTGGCCCGGTTGCCGGCGAACCGGCTTTCATGCTTAACCTGGATAAGTTGGTGATAGACCGAGCGCAGGTTACCGCCCATTTCACTAACGCTTTGTTGAAGACTGACCTTGAGAAGAAGGGCAATTACTCTGGCACCGCCAGCATAAGCTCCATTACCACCGGCGGCGAGTTCACCACCAACGGCAACACTTACGCCAGCAATGTAACCCTTACGCTGAGCGGAGAGCTGGAAACCCACTCGCTGACTTTGGCGGGGAAAATTGCCGCCTACTCTAATCTGCGCAGCAGCAATGGGTGGACTTAGCCGGCTTCCACCGCATCCCCCTGCCCTCTTCCAGCTCGAATTATATGGAGACCTTGCTACTGGAGTTGGACTCTGCGGCCTTTAACGGGCGAACCGTATCTTTGGCGCACGGAGCGGGGGAACTGGCCACCAATGCCCTCACTTTTTCGACTTACAACGGGGCGGTGGCTTACCTGCTGCCGAACAACAGGGCGCTGCAGAACCTGACGAACGCGGTTTCGGTTGGGCTGCGAGTGGTGCAGGGCGGGAAAACGCTGCGCGAAGAGTTTAAGCGCTACAGCGTCAGCAACAATCCGGCTTTTAAGGGGAATTATGATCTTGGGGATTATCCCAAAACCAATCTCTTTGCGGTGAAGGAGGGGGAGAACATTACCATCACTTATCTCTACAAACTCACCGCCGCTCAAGTTAGCGACTATGAAAGTTTGGCCTTAGGAGATAGAAATAATTTTGTTGCATTTAAAAAAGCTATATTCGTATTTGAAAAGACCTCTGTCATTATCGGTAATCCTACAAATATTTCGGCCTTAAAAGACACTTTTAGTAGAGCAACTGCGGTTAATCCGCAGAATGCGAATGCCGGCAATAGCCCTGACCATCTCTACCAGAACACCTTCACTCTGCTGAACCGCAAAACCGGTGCCCCCATCACCGGAACTGCCATAGAAGCCGGTATTGATTTGGGAGTTGCTAATGGTTATCAAGGGGTTACCAAGCTGCGCTTCGATGCGCGCTGAGGGGGGCTAGGTTTTAGGGGGGTCCAGCTTTTGGTAGCCGGTGCGCATGGTGTACCCTTTCCGCGGCCCTTTCACGCACCAGTCCAAGTGCAGGCGGCGGTTTTCAAACCGCCAAACCCCCAAGTAAAGGTCAGCGCCGCACCGGTAGCGAATTCTCGCTGCCCCCGCCTCCAACTCATCCAGCTGGAACAACACTCCCCGCCCCGGACGCTCCACCCGCAGGCCAGTGCCGCAAAAGCTTAACGCATAGCGCTGGTAAAAGGGCAGGTCGCCCGCCGTGTGCAGCACTCCCCACTCCCGCCAGGCGGTACGCGTCAGCTCCAAGCGGCCGGACGCCCGGTGCTGTCTTCCAGTGCGCCAATCGTCAACTGTGCGGGTGAAGAGGTAGCGCCCAATAAGGAGCGTGGAGTGGGTAGGCATCACGAAGTAAACGAACGAGGCGGCCCCTTGAAAAAACCGCACCGCCGCTGGATGATGATATCATCTAAAAGCAAACGCAATCTGCTCATCGCGCCCAGGCGGCCCGAGCGGTTAAGAAGGGGGCATCGTGAACGACTTCAACTGGCTTGGCGCCCTACTGTTTTTCTTCATCATTCTCGGCACCCCCGGTCCGGCGGTAATCTCTCTGCTGCATAGCGGTAGCAACTATGGCTTTAAAGCCTCTCTGCCCTACTTGCTGGGCATCATCACTGGCTTTGCCGCAGACTTGCTCCTAAGCGCCTTCGGCATTGGGATGATTCAAAAACACCCGCAAGCCTACCAAGCGCTGCAGTACTTAATGCTGGGCTATCTGCTCTATTTAGCCTACCGCATTGCCAGCTCGCCGCCACCGCAAGAAAACAAAGTGCAGCCCATGCACTTTTTTGAGGGGGTGGTGTTTAATTTATTGAATCCAAAATCTCACCTAGCTGCGGCTTCGGCCTTTTCTCAGTTCTCTCTGCCAGAAAACCGGACGTCCTCCATTTTGCTCGCCGCCATTGGCTTAAGCGCGGTGGTAGTCACCCAGACCACCTGGTGCCTATTGGGCGACCAAGCCAAAAGACTGCTTCTGCACCCCAAGTGGCGCCGGCCACTTAATTATGGTTTGGCCGCTCTGCTCTTGCTTTCGGTAGCTCCTGCTTACTGCCAACGGCTAAGTGCAGCGGCGCTCTAAAGGCCGAAAACACCACCTGCTTAAACCCCAAGGCGAGGATAAACGATTCAATCTGTTGCCGGCGCGCCAAAAGAAAGGGCAGCGCCACACTTTCGCTCTCCACCTGCGCCAAAGCGCCGTGGTGCCGCACTCGCAATTGTCTAAAAGGCGGCTGCCGCAGCTGCGAGCGTAGCCGCCTAAGATAGCCCTCAGCGCGCTCCACCTGTGCCAGTCGTTTTTCACTCACCTCAACCCCAACCGCAAGGCGAGAAGCCAAGCAGGGGCTAGCGGGTTTGTCATAGTTGGGCAAGCCCAAGGACCGGGCCAAGCAACGCACCTCCGCCTTAGTGAGCTGCGCCTCTGCCAAAACACTGCGCACTTGGTGCTGGGTGGCGGCCAATCTTCCAGCACGCGGCTCCCGCAGCTCATCAGCGTTGCTGCCATCTAAAAAAAACGCCCGCGGAGGGAGCTCGCTTCGCAAAGCAGGCAGCGCCTCGCTTTGCAGCTGGCGCAGCCGAGAGAACAGCTCTTGTTTACAGTAGTAGCACCGCAGTTTGTTGTTTTTAACATATTCCCTCTGGGTGAGCTCCTTTGTTTCCACCCGCTTTAGCGGAAAACCCACCTGCTTGGCTAACCGCACCGCCAGCTGAAATTCCTCCCCCGCTAAACTGGCGGACACCCCCAGCACAGCGGTCATCCCCGCCCCCAGCTCTTCATACGCCACCTTACACACCAAGGTGGAATCCACCCCCCCAGAGTACGCCACCCAAACATAGGGCAGCCCAGCCTCACCGTTGTTTTTCTCTAAAAAAGCCGCCTTAAAAGAGCGCATTAAAGCGCGCAGCACTTCAAGTTTTTGCTGGAGCTGCGGCTGAGCGAGTGGTGATGTTTGCTGCATTAAAAAAACGGGCAGAGGGGTTGATGGACTGGTTCAAGCTTCACCTTAGGCGGAGCTTGCTTTTACGCTTTTAAGAGGCTCTGCTTTTAAGTAAAGAGCTGGTTTTTTTAGGGTGTGATTACGCACCTCCAAGTATTCGCAGTGGCTGAAATACGCCTGCTGAGGCGACAGCACCAGTGCCTTGTTCTTCTGCGGAACGGCCTCGCCTAGTGGGTGAGGGCGAAGCAACATCTCTCCCTGAAGTGCAAAAAGCAAAAAGTAAGGAATAGACTCGGCGGCGCGCTCCATTTTATAAGCACTGAAGGGCAGTTGAGTTTCGGCGGCGGGTTTCAAGGTAACCTTGGTTACCTTAAAGGTGGGAAAAAGCGCCACCCGTTCTGCAGTAAAAAGTCGCTCGGCCCTGGTTTCTACCGGCTCCTCCGGAACGCACTCTCTCATGAGTTTGAAGGCCTTTTCGGTGTCCCAGTGCGGCTGCGTCAAGACCTTCTGGGTGAAGGAAATGATTAACCTTTCGTAGTGCGGCGTTTGAAACTCCACCACCCGCACCCCCGGCTGCAGCGAATGGGGCATAAAGGGCAACACCTTCACTACTTCTCCCACCCGTAGCGGTTTCAGTTTAGAAAAACTCTGCATTTGCTTTCGTTTTTGTTCCTCTTGGCGCAGCAAGGCCGCCGGCAACTCACTAAGTAACGCTTTTTTTTCACTAACGGTTAAGGGGGTGCCGCTTCGTTTCAGAGCCAGCGCTTTTTCGTCTAATAGTGCATCTAAGCGGCGGCGCACCACTTCATACTCCTGCACCGCCGCCTTAAAGGCCGCCTTAAAGGCCGGCCAGGAAGAAAACTGTCTACGCTTTTTGTTAGAAAACCCCAAGCGAATGGCTGCGGTGTTTTTATTGGCTACTTGCGTTACCACATAAGCCTCTGCTTTTTTTTCATGCAGTTCGTAATACAGCTCTCCAAAAACTTTCTCTGGCAAGGGGGCCAACACCTTAAGCAGCAAAGGCGTGGTGAGAGTGGAGACTGCCAGCGGAGTTAGCGGCGGCCGCCGAAACCACGCCAGCAACCGCAACACTAAGGGCAAAGCAAGATGGCACTTGGCAGCGCCGTCGGCGGTGTTAACTGGAACCGCTCCACTAACGCCGCGTTTTTCTATTCCGGTGTACCAAATTTCTTCTCCCCAAGGCTTGGGAACAACGACCGGCTGAAGAAGAAAGCCCCCAGAAAAAGCGTTAACGGCTTCCGGAGACAGTAGCGCGTCCGTAGACTCCTGTGCGGCGGCAGGGGTGGCGGGAGGGGGGAGGGCACTGCCCTGCAGGAGAGAAAAAGAAAAGTGCGGATGAGGAAGAGAATGAAAAACGGCGCTGGCCTGGCTAAGCGACTGTGCCTTTTCTAAAGCCGCTAGCTCGCTCAGTAGGAAGGGGCGCTGGGGAGAGGCAATTGAAACTTCTACCAAGCCGGTTGCCGCTGACTGGGAAAAAGAAACAAAAAAAAGTGAGAAAAAGAAGGCGGTTTTTTTTTCTAACGCCGCTTGCTCTAACCAGCTCTTGCGGTAGGGCAGCCGCACTAAAGCAAACAGAAAGGGCTTGGCAGACTTGATAGACTTGACAGACTTAGTGGCCTTGGGGTTAGGAGGACGAGCTTCCAGCCGCTGCTTTTCTTGGTGCAGAAGAGCGAGCCAATCTCTCAGCAGTGCTGCACCGGCTGAGGGCAACCCGTCCTCGCAGAACTCTTCTGCTGGCCGGTCTTCCGTTAGGGGCTGGTTGGCTGGTTGAACTAGCGCCGCCGGGCTATGTTGCTGGAAAGTCTTGGTGCGGAGAGAGAAAACATAGCCTTTTAACATCTTGAAGGCAGGGCATTCTAAAGAGACAGAGAGAATAAAAGAGCGGGGTGGAAAAGGGGCGGCGGAACGCGCTGGATTAGAAGTCTACCAGCTCCATCTCAAAAACTAGATAGGCATTAGGGGGAATAGGCCCTACCGCTCTGGTGCCATAGGCTAGCTCCGGGGGCAGTATTAACACTCTTTTTTCACCTAACCGCATCTTTAACAGGGCTTCATCCCACCCTTTAATCACCTTACCCTCGCCTACTGGAAATTTAATGGGCTGGTTACGCGAATAAGAATCGTCAAACATTTCTCCGTCCATAAGCCGGCCGGTGTAGTGCACCGAAACCACCTGGCCTGGCTTAGGGGTAGCGCCCTTCCCCTCTCTTAGAATTAGATAGTAAGCTCCGTTAGGGGTTTTCTTTGCCTTAGGCCAATTTTTGTCAATAAAATTTTTCACCTTACTGGTGCGCAGCTCTTTAAGGGCGCGTTCCACAGAAAGGGCTAAGGCTTCAAAGTCGCTTTGAGAGACTGTGTAGGATTGATATTTTTTTCCTACTCGCAGGATGACCACCCGCTCCATTTTATCTCCCTTCTGAATTTTTCTAACCACCTCCATCCCCTCAACCACCTCGCCAAACACGCTGTGTTTTCCATCTAGCCAGGGGGTGGCCTTTAGGGTGATGAAAAATTGGCTGCCATTAGAGTCGGGGCCGCTGTTGGCCATCGAGAGAATGCCGGGGCGCTCGTGCTTTAGCTGCCAGGAAACTTCGTCTCTAAAACGGTAGCCGGGACCGCCAGTGCCGTTTCCAAGCGGATCTCCGCCCTGCACCACAAAATCGTCCACCACCCGATGAAAGGTAAGGCCGTCAAAAAACGGGTCTTTAGCCCCGCTGCGGCCTGGAACTGCATAATCTTTAGTTCCCTCCGCCAACCCCACAAAATTAGCCACCGTTAAGGGCGCTTCTTCAACATGAAGCCGCGCTAAAATTTCCCCCCTGGGGGTAGTGATACGAGCGTAGAGACCATCTTTCATTTTTTTCACCTGGTTTTTTTCAGTAGCAGCCGCGCCAGCTGGTTTAGAGGCTTGCGCGTAAAGTGAAGGAGAGGAAAAGCCTAAGCCTAGGCCAAGGGCAGCAAATACTAAGCCAACGGCAGCAAATACTGAGCCGGCGACAGAAGACAAAAAATATTTCATAAAATAAAAACTCCCACACTAGATTGCTCTGGCAAGTTGCTCTTGGTGGCACACTTTTTCCCTTGTCTTCCTCTCGCTTACCGCCCTTAGGGGGCTTAACTAAGGAAAACTAAAGCAGGACCACCAGGTAGTAGAAATTATAAGCTAGATACTAAAAAAAACAAGCTGGAGAAGTAAAACTTTCAAAAATTTCTTAAATTACTTCACAAAAACACTATTATTTGCTTTTTTCTTAAAGAAAAATATGATACTATTACTAGGAAATTGAGAAGTAAACTGCCGCTTGAGTATGCATAAGAAAAGTCGACAATTAAAAAATTTTATTATTTTTTTTGATGCGGCGTGTTTGCTCTGCAGCCGAGCTGTGCATTTTTTATTAAAAAAAGACAAAAAAAGCCGCTTTCACTATGCCAGCCTACATTCAAGTTTGGCAAGAGAACTCCGTTTAAGCGATGAAGACAGCTTGGTAGTGATGGAAAATGGCATAAAGTTCACCGGTGCCCAGGCAATAGTGAGGATCGGCCTTGCCTTGCCTTATCCTTGGAAAATTTTAAGTTGGCTCTCCCTATTGCCAAAGCGGTGGAGCGGTTATCTTTACAAGCAGGTGGCGCAGCGTCGCTACCGGTGGTTTGGAAAGGCCAAGGCATGTTTTAGGTTCAGTAAAAACGAGGAGCGGCGTTTTTTGTCTTAGACCGCTAGGAATGAAAAGGGGGCAAGAGTAGTTCTTGCTGGCTTAACCAATTAAATAAAATTTATTTTGTAAATCAACAACGGTAGAATGAGTAAGATAACCACCGACCACATTTTCACTTCGGAATCTGTTTCAGAGGGACATCCAGACAAAATTTGTGACCGCATTTCAGATGCGGTGCTCGATGCGTGTTTAGCAAGAGATGCTAAAGCGCGGGTAGCGTGTGAAACTTTAACGACGACTAATTTTGTTATTAATGCTGGAGAAATTCGGTGTAGGGAATGGGAAAAGATAAACCCAGAGGCGCTAGCCCGAAAAGTGGTGAAAGAAATTGGGTATGATAAGGAGGAGTATCTCTTCTGCAGCGAGCAATTTGAATATGAAAATCGGCTTCACGAACAATCCCCCGAACTTGCGCAAGGGGTGGATAAAAGGGCGGGAGAAGAAATAGGGGCGGGAGACCAGGGAATGATGTTTGGTTACGCCACGGACGAAACCCCCTCCTTTCTCCCCTACCCCATTGCTCTAAGCCACGAGTTACTACAGTATTTCGCTCGGAAGCGTAAAAGTAAAGAACTCGAATATTTGCGCCCCGATGCCAAATCACAAGTTTCAATTGAATACAAAAATGGCAAGCCAGTAAAACTACGCTCCATCGTACTTTCGCATCAAACTAACGACTTAGACATTGAGATGGTTCGTAGGGAAATCACTGGAGAAATAAAAAAAATTATTGAAAAAACTCCTTTAGAAACCAAAGACACCACCTTTTACATCAACCCCACTGGAAAATTTGTTATCGGCGGCCCCCACGGAGATGCCGGCTTAACGGGAAGAAAAATTATCGTGGATACTTATGGAGGAGTGGGAAGTCATGGCGGAGGAGCGTTCTCCGGCAAGGACCCTTCCAAGGTGGACCGGTCTGCGGCTTACTATGCGCGGTATGTGGCTAAGAATTTGGTGGCAGCCGGGGTAGCAAGCAAGTGTGAAATTCAAGTGTCCTATGCAATTGGAATCTCACACCCCATTAGCATCAACATAGACACTTATAAAACGAATAAAATTGCAGAGGAGAAAATTGAAGCCTTCTTAAATTCTCAAGCCGTGTTTGATTTTCGTCCTTCAGCAATTTTAGCAACCCTTCAAT
>JAOBAY020087814.1:0-10337 GCA_025331085.2 Zoanthus sociatus
TCGTCTCGCTTAGGGGTGTAAATTTTGGATTTTGGTCTCGCTTAGGGTGTTCCGGGCAAAGCGCCAATATTTTAAGCTGCCAAATTTCTAAGCCGGGTCAAAATTTGCTTATGTCACGCCCAGATTAGTCTCCTTTAGGGGTCACAAAAAGCTTGAGCCACGCCCAGATGGCCTCCTTTAGGGGTTAATTTCAAAATTTCCGACGAGCATCCCCGTCTGTTTCATATGGGAGTCCCCCCGGGGGTTATTCCTTCGTCAGAGCAACAGTAATTTAGACAACTCAATGTTGAAATGTTTATGATCATCACCGTAAGTAGTGTAAGGATCTGATGTTTAGAGTGTTAGTCCTTCGTCAGAGCAACAGTGCTTTAGACAACTCAAGGTGGAAATGTTTATCATAATCCTCGAAAGTAGTGTAAGGATCTGACGTTTGGAGTGTTAGTCCTTCATCAGAGCAACAGTAATTTAGACAACTCAAGGTTGAAATGTTTATCATAATCCTCGAAAATAGTGTAAGGAGCTGATGGCGGTTTCGTTTTTTATGATTTATAAATGGACTGCTCAAACTTTAGTTTTAACGCAGTTACAAGTGAAAAAAATTACAATGTATGATTTTCATAGGACAAATTGATTTGGTTAGCGCTGATTGGGCTGTATGTAAAACAAGCCAATCAACATGTGTATGAAAAACAAGCCAATTAAAGAGAACCAGAGGCATCGCGAGGAAAGAAGGAGGAGGAAGGAAAGGGAGGGGGCCGAGAGGGGGGGGGGGATTCGTCAGGTGTGAATGACCCCCCTATTTTGACCGAGTAAGCGCCCATTCTCCCTACAACAGTAACATTTGTCAGGGAAACAGATCTATGGACCCTCCTAGATTTCTTCGGCGCTCGATGACACTCTGCTCTTCAGTCCGGATTCCCTCTCAAAAAATCCTGGTGACGACTATGAGAACTACCCAAATTATCGGGTTCGAAACGCGATTTTGTGCATGCAGGACTCCTTCTTCTCATGTCGTAACTCCTGACTTGAGTATCGGGCCTTTTATCAAATCTCTCCATCTCCTTCTGTCCTTTTGCCGCTTGTTACGTCTCCCTCCATGTCTCAAATCCCATCTCTCGTCTCTCTCTTTCTACTGTTCTCCTCCATGTCTCCCTCCGTCGACCTCTTCTCCTTTTCCCCGCAGGCTCTGGTGCCCATGTGATAGCTGTTCTCCGTATCGAATCTGGTTCCATTCTGAACATGTCCTAGCCATTGCCATCTTCGGATTTCTATTTGTTCACTTACTCTCCGCGTTGATTCTGTTTTCGTTGCATGCAGAACTAACTAGATTTATTTCCTCTGAAATCGCGTTATTCAACTTGTAGGCGCAACGAAAATTGGTGATCTACAACTTTATATGAAAGTAATTTTCTCTAAAACTGCAGCTGCAAAACGCAAAATATACATTAACTTTTAGACATTATTTCAAAATTATTCTTTTGTTAATTTTCTTTGAAATTATAATTAGTATACTGTATATTTCAATTCAATCACGTCATGATTTTGAAAAAAAATTCCTGTTTGTTTTAAAATTGTTTTGAAATCTTAAATTTCTTAAGGAAAATCTGCTGGTGTGACTCAGCGGGTGGCGTGTATTTCCCTCGTTATCGACAAAGTTAATAATGGATTGTGCTTTCAGCCGCTACAGCCTTCCATGTCAGTCAGCTTGCCATCATGCAATAATATGAAGCTGGATTTCAGTGAGATTTTTGGAGGGAAAGAGGCTCCACTCTCCCGAGTTTCCAGCTGTCAAGGCTATAGCAAATACTCTTAAAATCATTTTATTTTTTCAGTATTTCTTTTATATTTTTTGGTTTCCTCAAAGTTTGAGGTTGATAAACGCTAAAGTTAAAGAATTTATTTTAAGTTTGTCGTATGTCGTCATGTTTTCTTATTGCTGGCCGAAAGAACTGAAAACTTGACATGTTCCCTGTGGTTACATGAAGTGTGTGTTGAAACAACAACATTTCAATAACTATGTGAAGACATAACCACAAGCTATTCTTAAGATAAACATGTTATAAAAGTCACGTATGCATGCCATGTACAGTTGAAACGTCTTCACAACCTGCTTTAATATTACTAAGTGAGTCCACAACTCTTCTCGGCTGAGCAACAACTTTGAGCAATCGAAACCTTGAGTACAAGAACTGTTTGCCGTTTAAGGTATTATAATTATTTCAACTCGTTTTAAAGTAACTATAACCTAAAAAGATTTCATATTATAATTGTAGAGTTATAGAGTTAAATCAAATCTTTTCAAAAGTTTTGATAATAGGCCTGATTGTCAGCCAATCGCTCTCGCATTATTCAGTTTTGGCAAAAACTTATCGTATTATGTCACAGAAACCAAAAGATGATATTTCATATTATAAAAAAGAAAATCGGTTTCTTGAATTTGATGATCAACATCGGTCTAAATTTTTAGCTTTGAGTAATCTGAAAGCTTTTAATTTTGGAAAAATATATATATGTATATTTCACTGAAAAGATTTTTGGAAAATATATATTTTAATTTTAAGATAAAAACATTGTCATTTGTAAATTATGAAGCATTCCCATTTTCACTAAAAAGGTTTTTGTATGCTTTAATCAACTCCTTTCCATTTTACTTGAAGGAGAAATATTTAAAATATGGAAAGGCCGATAAAGGGGAAATTTTCAAGCTTGTGAGTCTTGGATTGCTGTTTTGATAGACTCTCAGGCTTTGTAGTTAAAACAAGCACGGAAGAATTATTTTTATAAGTTTAAGAAGTTTAAATACATCTCTTAACATAACCCAATAATATAATACATAATTTCATGATATTAATTAAATAGCTCATGATCACTAGATATATGTTTTAGGTAATCTAACACAAAATAACATGATGCTTTGCCTGTACGCGTGCACACGCTGACCGACTGAGCTTTCAGGATCTTTAGTATTCTTTGATGCTGACTATCTACAAATTGGTTCTACTCACAACGATCATAGAGAAATTAATCTACGTCTATTTATTTTCACATGTCTCAGTTATTTACTGCAACAAAAGTGCAGAGATGAATGTATGGAAAATCCAACAGTAACGGATTGGACGTTTTCTATGCCCCAGTACGGAAATTATCCCATCTTCATTTTGCTAAGGAAACAGTATTTGGTAAAATTTCCGTATTGGGGTGTACTATTGTTTAATCATAAAAACTAGCTCTTTCCCAGACCCTAACTTCTACGGTAATATACACAATGAAACTGCATGCATAAATAAGTACACCCCAGTACGGAAATTATCGCCAGTATTCTTTTAAAACCATAATTGATGTTTTAGGAAGATTTAGACCAGGTACAAGGGCATTAATGGAAATCAGGCATTATCAGAAGACAACAAATCTATTACTGAGAAGAGCCCCCTTCATGAGGCTGGTAAGTATATATAAGGCCAGGTAAAAAAAAAGTTGGTTAGCGTCCTATTTTTACGGTCGGGAGGTAGGTTTTTATTTTTATTTTTAATGTAATGAATCAAGTTTTCAATGATAGAAAACATTGTAGTATATATACCCTTGGGACCCTTGATATTCAGAGCTAGTGGGAACCCAGCTGTACCAATTTTGGCAGACTGGGTCCCAGGGACCCTTGATATTCAGAGCTAGTGGGGACCCAACTGTACCAATTTTGGCAGACTGGGTCCCAAGGATTCTTGATATTCAGAGCTAGTGGGAACCCAGCTGTACCAATTTTGGCAGACTGGGTCCCAGGGACCCATGATATTTAGAGCTAGTGGGGGCCCAACTGTACCAATTTTGGCAGACTGGGTCCCAAGGATTCTTGATGTTCAGAGCTAGTGGGGACCGAACTGTACCAATTTTGGCAGACTGGGTCCCAAGGATTCTTGATATTCAGAGCTAGTGGGAAGCCAGCTGTACCAATTTTGGCAGACTTGGTCCCAAGGATCCTTGGTATTCAGTGCTAGTGCGAACCCAGCTGTATCAGTTTTGGCAGACTGGGTCCAAGGACCCTTGATATTCAGAGCGGATTGGGATCCTACAAATGCTGACCCTAGCATGATAGGAAAAATGTTTTGTTGTTATATATAATTCAAATGAGTGTGCATCTCAATCTCACATGATAACAGTGTCAGGAAACAATATGAATCATTTCTCTTTGAAGCTTTGTAATCATGGTAATTATTAATGTTATGAAAATGTTTTGCACTGTGCAATGTTTACTTTCTTTTTAGGTGAGGGAAATTGCTGATAGTTTTTACCATTCGGATGAGTTACGATGGCAGGTACCTGCTTTGCGTGCTCTACAAGAGGTTAGTAACCTTCTGAGCACTACCATCAGGAATGTATCATTACATTTACATTTTATTTATATTTAACAATTAGACCTCAAAGGGTGGATGAACTACGAGTCAATAGCCTATGAGGCCATAGGCTGAATATGCTATTCAAACTCATTTTTCATGAGGCTGAGAGGTCTGGTTGTTTTTATTAGTATAAACCTACTATAAATCAGTCAACAAAGGATGTACAAATTAAATTGATGAAATCCTAATGATATTATAGCCAAACATGACTTATTATTTTGATCTGCCATCTGTTCTCTACTAGTAGGCTCTCACAAATAGACCTCTAGTAGACTGAGTAGCCAATCAGAATACAGAATGCCTGTTAGACCATTACTGATTCTAGTAGGTTTAAAATAATTTGATTTATTTCTCATAAAAATATAATTATATATTCAGAATTTAATACTAAAGTTCAAGTTAATTTGTATATATAAACTTTTTATGTTTGTAAATATTTGTCATTCTTAATTTGTACTTGAATGTATTAATTGTTATCTATTGTCAGTAGTTTTTTGCTTTTATAAAGTTCTTTTATATGTTCAATAAACTCACCTTTTCCTCATGCAGTATTGAAAGTTATTATTCCTTGCGTCGTCAGAGCATGTGTCTATTTGTAAACAAAAGCCTCATGTCAGACTCGAACTGACCATTAATAAAATTAATAATTCCCAGGGCTCTAGCTGCTGTTCGC
The DNA here is from genome assembly GCA_025331085.2 of Zoanthus sociatus. Taxonomy (NCBI): domain Eukaryota; kingdom Metazoa; phylum Cnidaria; class Anthozoa; order Zoantharia; family Zoanthidae; genus Zoanthus; species Zoanthus sociatus. Next base: position 5,062 of record JAOBAY020087814.1, read on the forward strand.
CATTCTTGCCAAAAAATATAAAAATAAACAATTGGCGATATATTTTAGTCATTGGCGGATGTTCTTGGCAATAAAGAATTTCTTACCTGAACTTGTAACACCTCGCGCAACCATTTATTTGTGCAGAAATCGGCAATTTTAATGGGCGATAATAGAGTGATTTTAGTGCTACGATGTATTACCTACGACATTTCGTTGTGTTATAGGGGGCGCCGCGCGTAATTTGGTGCCGTTTTCCTTGTACAAACAGTAGCCCTTGCATCATTGGCTTAGAGACAGGAAGTCACGTTCAAGATTACGTTCGCCGGCGTCATGAATGGCAAAATTGAAATTCTTTTGGCTAAAAAAATTTTAAAATGGCTCCATTTTTTTAAGAATGGGTCCAACATTTTTAAGAATTGCTCTAACTTTTAAAATCCCAGCTAGTGCCCTGCAACGTTATGTATTCAAGAAAACAATAGTACATAGTTTCCATTTCTCCAAACTGAACAAAATAGAGTACAGTAATGGCAAGAAGTTTTTTCAACTGACATAATCATGATGATGTATTAGACTTCTCCAGGCTGCTGAGGCTAATTGTTGATAATTTACTGTTACAAAGATGTCTACGCTACTTTCCTGTTTTATTTTGAAACAATATTATATGTTATATTATTTCACAGCATTCTCGAGGTTGCCATACAGAATCGTCACTAGTGTGAATAAATCCGATCGCGAATGCACTGCAAAGTTCGCACGCCTTCTGGAAATCGTGAAAACTCCTGCAACTTTTGTTTTACGAATTCCTGGACAACCCCTGCAAAACAGAAATGAGCTGATCGCAAATAGAATTCCATACAAATCTATTTTGATTGAAAGTGGTGTAAAGTGCCAATAAGACGTCCTTCTGCTTACATTTTTAAATTTTAAAATTTAAAATTTTTTATTTTTTTAAAAAAGAAATAAAACACATTTTTGGTTTTACAAAAATAACATGAAAGGAAGAGCGTCCAGTTCCAATTTTTTTTACCCATATTCCCAGTTGTTTAATGAAACTTAATTTTTTAGCAGGTAAAAACAGTATTTGGTACAAAATTGAGAATGACATCATAGTTTTCCAACTTTAATTTAGCATAAACAAAGCTCATCAGTAAAACAATGCTAAAAACACTTCCTGAATTCCTTATATATGAACTCCACTTCAGCGACTCTTAATGTATCGGTAAGCTAGTTTTTATAAATTTTGCTGTTTTTATATAATAACTTTAAAATCTGAAATTCAAAATTAAATGTCATGAATTTAGCTCCCACATGTAAAACGTTTGAATCTCATCTGATAGCTGGGGATCAAGTCGAAGTAAATTTGGCTCCCACATTCGGAGGGCCGTAATCGTATGCCTATTTAGACGCAGTCCGTTGATATAATAGTTATAATAATAATAATAATGATAATAATAATAATAATCATAATCATAATCATAATCATAATCATGATACTGATAATAATAAATACTTTATTTATATTCGGATTTTTGGAGTAGCTGTAAAGCTGCTATCTCCGAGTTTAACACAAACACGACACAATTAAAAACCCCAACTGATGTCGATAGGAGGCAAACCAGTATGTTTTAGAAATTTTTCCGTCCTACAATAGAGATTTATCTGTGCCAGTCTTTAACCTTTTCAGTCTCAGGCTGTTCATCAATATTTCAATTCTTCTTACGCAACTTATACAAAGAAAAGAATTCGGTGATGAGAAATTAACTTTTGATCCAATAAAGTTTACTGTGGTAAATGAAAAGCAAAATTTTCCAATGCTGTATATATTGGGATTTTTTGGGGAGATTTCCCAGGCGTCAATTGTCGCATTTGGGACTTAAAGGGTTAGATGACTGGACGAGACATTCCTGAGAGTCAGGTTGGCGCAGTGATCATCGGTCGCACCTTCCACCTCAACGACCCAGGGCTGAAATTTGTTAATCTCAATCTGACTCCGAGATTTTTTTTCCGGGTACTCTGGTTTTCCTCCCTCTACAAATTTGACTTTAACGCCAAGATCTGAACCGTCGAGCGATTAAACATTACCCTCTAGGAAGAATGGGCAAAGACTTTCTTCGCAATTGACGTTAAATTAAGTACTTATTTATTTACTTATTTTATTAAAGAATAAACACTATTCCCTTCTTAAGGCATAAATGCGTTCATGTTACCTAAAGGACCCTGTCACTCATCCAATAGACCAACCGATCGACCGATCATTAAACGTTAATGACCAGGGCCCTGATTTTTGGTACTCGGCCGAGAGAAGCATCACGTTCTACTATTCTTGAACTGGTTTTGTGAACCAGTCTGCAAATCAATATGCATTACGTAAAAAGAGAGGCTTAGCCTTGTTTAGTTGTTAAATATTCAAAAATATTTGTGAAAGAGAGCGAGAAGTCTCACCTCCAACAATACACACAGTTGTAAGTAGTGTAAAATTGCATTGGCATTTATGATAATTTAACTTCATACTGAACTAGTTTTGTGAACCAGCCTGCAAATCGATTTGCATTGCGTAAAAAGAGAGGCTTAGCCTCGTTTAGTTGTTAAATATTCAAAAATATTTGCGAAAGAGAGCGAGAAGTCACAACGCCAACAACACAGAGTTTTAAGTGTAAAACTACATTGACATTTATGATTATTTAACTCATACTAAACTAAGACTGTACAAGTTGAATAATAAAGTTGTTGTTGTTGTCAGCGGCAACTGCTGCGAAAATGGACTATTGTTTGAATCATGAATAAACATTTTCCACAACTGCAATGCGAAACATAGGCTTCTACTTCGTGTAGAGGACACAGATCTTCTAACCAATCAAAAGAAAGATAAGGCTTACCCCAACCTTATTTCAGCCAATCACAAACCTTATTTAATTCTACGTCCTCTACCCGAAGTAATAACATGCGTTAGTTCTAAATTACGTCTAAATGATTTACAGGTGTGATTATAGTGTTTGTTGTTAACACTGATACTATGAAGCATTAATAGTTGCGATTTCACTAATTCTCGGATCAACTCGCCTACATCCTCGGCAGAAAAACTTCTTAAAAGCTGATCTTATTTCTGCGTTAAATAAGAATAATATTACCGGGTCTAAGGTCGAGTTTGAGTACATTACACAAAGGAAAATTGCAAAGTAAACTGGATCTACCTTTGTACCGAACTTATGTAAGGATTGTACGACGAAAAATGGAAACCAGCAAATGATGAATATTCCACCAATTACTGCTAATACTACAGCTGCCTTTATGTCTCTGTGACGTTTTCTAGTTTGCTGGTCATGTGACTGCGAGTTTTGCATGACGATGCGAGCAGAATGTCCCCTCGCAATCAGATAGATTCTGAGATACGACACAAACATCACCCCACTTGGAATTATAATCACAAACAACCATAGTCCAAGGACGAAGTACAATACTTCTGACAAGTAATGGTCCGCTGACACTGCCCCACTACGGCAGATTTCGTTTGGTTCTCGCCACATTATTGGGGGTAGTGCAAGAATGATTGCGCCAAACCAGATGCCTGCCACAATAACACGTGCAAACGCCGGAGGCATCATCTCCATGTAACTAAGAGGTGATGAAATGACAAAATACCGGTTGACGGCAATCACAGACAAGCTAAACACGGAAGCAGCTCCAAATAGAACACCCATTGGAGTTGTAACGTAGCATAACCCATAATGTGGGTACCAGTTTCTATCAAACCGAAGTAATATCGATGTTGGGATTTTGAGCAAGGCGTTTAAGAAGTCTGATGCAGCCAAACTAAGAATAAAGTAATAATGAACTTTTTGCGTTAATTTTCTTTTGATGACGACAATCCACATAAGAGCGTTCCCAGCTAGCGCTGTTAACACGAGAAAGAACAAGTACACCACAAGAATCACATCGCTAGATTTCATCCGGAAAAGACCTTTTGACGTCGATATTGTTGTCTTGTTAGTAACGTTGTGCAGCTGTTGTACACCAGTGATGACGCCCTTGAGAGTATTCATGAGTATGCACAGTGGAGGATAAACCTGCGAAGGCATCAATCAAAGCAGTTACTTTCTTACAGTCGTGTATAAATCGTGAATAAGGTAAATCGTGAATAAGGTAAATCGTGAATAAGGTAAATCGTGAATAAGGTAATCGTGAATAAGGTAAATCGTGAATAAGGTAAATCGTGAATAAGGTAAATCGTGAATAAGGTAAATCGTGAATAAGGTAAACCTTCACAGGCTTGCATGGGCTCCGAATCCCAGATACTGAATTTGAAATTCCACCTCATTGGATTCCGGATTCCAAAAGGTCTGTTTTCCTAGATTCCGGATCCCTAGACCTAGATTTTGGATTCCAAATTGTAGGAACCGGATTCTACAAGCAAATCATTTTCTGGATTCCGGATTCTATGAGCAAATGTTTCTTGTATTCCGGAACCTGGATTATCTGACATGGGATGAGTAGTTGCTAAGATACTGTAAAATTCAAACTGTAGATTCCTGGACCTGGATTGCGGATTCTAAGGAGTAGGATTCTGGATTCCACAAGAGAATCATTTTCTTGATTCCGGATTTCACAAACAGTTGTTTCGTAGATCCCAGAATCAGGATTATACCTTACATGAGGTAAGTAGTGGCTGAAACACTGTGAAATTGCAACTGTAGTTTCCTAGATCTAGAGACCGGATTCCCAATAATAGGATTCTCGATTATAGGAGCAAATATATACTGGATTTCGGATCCCACAAGCAATTATTTCCTGGATCTTTACATCAGGATAACCTTACATGACGTGAGTAGTTTTTGATACACTGTAAGATTACAACTGTAGATTCCTAGACCTAAATTCAGGATTCCAAAGAGTAGGATTTCTGATTCTACAACAAATTATTTTTTGGATACCGGATTCCAAGAGCAATTGTTTCCTAGATTTTGTAGTCCAGATAACCTAACTTGGGATGAGTAGTTGCTGAGACACAGTAAAATTGCAACTATAGATTCCTAGAATCGGATTACGGATCCCACAAGCAAATGTATTCTGGATTCCGGATTCCGTAAGCAATTGCTTCCTGGATTTCGGAATGTGAATTGCCTTCCACGGAGAGAATAATCTATAAATGCTGCTGAAAACACATAGCAAAACAGTTACTACATGTTCGTCAGTGGGATACCTAAGCAGTGTTCAATTCCACAATAGGTGGTTTTCATGCAGTCTCAGGAGACACAGATAACAATGGTGAAATGAACAAATGCTGGTGGACGAACAAA
>JAOBAY020087825.1:0-10337 GCA_025331085.2 Zoanthus sociatus
TGTAATATGAATCTAAAAGATTCAAGGAATATTCAGAAATTTTCTAAATATTATCGGCTGACGGTCACGGAGTATTTAAAAAACATTGACCGGTTGCCCGTCATGGAGACACTTCGCACAAAATTTCTGTCCGCCTGCATAGTACTTTCGCACGGCTCAACAATACTGCTGCCTCGCCAGCCTGGCGTCTTCGCACGGCTGCCTCGTTGGCAATTATTTGGTTTTCTTGGTCCCCCGCATCCACGATACAGAAAGTGAATAGTCCACTTACGAGGTACGCTCCTAGTTTTTCTTTACTTTCATAAGGAGGGCACTACTGTTGCCGAAACGTCGCACAACCAACGAACCATCAAACAGAATAAGTAAGTGAAGAAAGTAAAGAAATACTATGAGTTTAACCGTCTGTGCCAGAATTCAAGAACTAGCTAATGAAGTACGCTCCAATTCTCACAAATAAAACCATCAAGTTGAGGCCAAGTTCTTAAAAATACACTAAATGTATCAGAAGTTTGAACTTAGCCCCGAGTTGAAGGCTTTGTTCGTGAGCAACAGCGCGTAATTCGCAAAGTGGACTATGGTACACGGGTTTTGCTACAACATGCTTGTGGGGTGCGACTTAATAGTAAGAAACCTTTGAAATACAAGAAATATAAGAAAATACATTGCATGAGGCAGTAGAGAGTAGGGATATAAAAACACAATTTTCACTAAAGATATAAATGGAGAGACATTCTCATAACATTCACATAACAGCCCGTGACCACGCCCACATAACCAAATCAAGTTAGGAAACGGCATTTTTGTCCGCCAAAACAATTGAAAAATGAGGCAATTGTCTCGTGCTTTTTTGCATTTGCTTATCATAAAGGGCTAAAAAGGCTTAAACTTTGTCAATATTGAAGAACTGTATATTGGCAAAATTGTTCTCACGGTCAACCCGATCGGCTGACTGTTTGTCATTCATTGAAAAGGGGTCTTTGTAACATATGTCCTAGGTCTCTCCAGTTGTACTTTGCATTTTCTTCAGTTTGACCAGAAGAAAAAAGCATCTGAATGCTTTTTTGTGGAGATTGCTAGCTTGCTTTGAGAATTTATATATAAAAATTAAAGTTGGTTGAGAAGGACGTTCCCACACGAAAGTATTAGCTTTCTCCCATCGTGCAATGCGGCAGAATTGTAAAGTATGGAGGCCTAAAGAATGTTGCTAGCGGAAATAGTACGTTTGAAGCCTATGGATTTAATAAGTATTACAAAACAAATTGAACATTTGAAAAAGAAAGAGTTGTTTCATAAAACTTTGTTAATGAAAGATTAGAACGTTCACTCCGGTTCCATATCTTACCTCTGTATTAAAAGTGTTCTGAGGAATTTTGGGGTAGGGGTTTCCCGCTCCAAGCTCAAAACCCTGACCCTATCCTAGACCTATGAATGTGTAAAATTGATACCCCATCCCAGACCTTTAAGTCAAAAACATACCCTAGCCTTAACTGAAACATGAGTTAAAACAAGCTGCTTAACTGTACTATTTCTATTAGCGTGTTTATAGGGCTGGCGTCGCATCTGTTCTGGTCGGTTTGTTAATGCTATAGATGTTATCATAACTCTCTCAACACCGGTACCAGAAGCTGTACACTATCCTAGACAATTAGATCCCTAACGCATGCCAAACTAGATACCTTATCGCAGACTTCAGGCAAATATGATATTCTATCCCAGACTCTAGAGCTCGAAAACCATACCCTATAGGGCGGCTCATGTGGGCGAGTACCCTTCATCCCCCTCCCCCCGGGGGATGGAGTTCATACGACATCGGTTGCTGCACCAGAGTGAACTCGCACTCGCCCCAGCATAACAATCCTTTGTTTTATCATGTAAACAAATACAGCGCTAAGATAGGGAACCGCAGTGAGCTCGCGCGAAAGTCTCCCCGGTATCATGTTATGCGGTACGGGCATGTGTTGAGGAGGGATGATGGGCATGTTTTGAGAGTTTGATCAGTGAAGGGCGAGAGGAAGCGAGAACAATCAAAGAAGACTTGGAAGGCGCAAGTAGAGAAATAGAGCAAGAGTGTTGGTTTGTTGTTTGGTTTCAGCGGATATATCTGTTGGTTTGGAGAAATTAAAAAGGATGCCATGAATCGACCGAGATGGAGACTGCTAGTTGTAGAGATTGCAACTAAAGTGAAGAAAATCTGGCTACCCCCGTTTACGGGGATAAACCCGGATCAAAATTGGATTGAAATACGGGACAAGGACTTTTGGAGGCCAGCTCCAGGGGATACGCATAATTAGTAATAATCTAGCAGGTGAGTAGCACTTTCCGTGTGCTCTGATTGGTTAATCAAACACCGGATATCCTGCGCTATTCACTTCGGTCACTCAGCCGTGAAAAACATGATTACGCGCGCTTCCCTTAGCTCCAGTTACTGAAGAAGAAATTTATAAAATTAACGAGAAAGGACTCCTTTAAAGACAAAAAACGGCAACAAAAAGTGCTGTTTCAGTGTTTAATGTAAAGGTTTTATTCGCTTAAAATCAACAGCACAGCAGTTTCTATTGTTTACAAAATTTACAATATTTGTCTGTTTACAAACGTTTCTACTTATGCGAGGACATGTACACACAACATGCTAAGAAAAAAACAAAGTTTAACTAAATTTTGCAGCATGGATTCAGCAACAAAATAAGTTTATATATCCGCCATCTAGGAAATAACAAATTATCGACAGTTGCGGGGTATTCTGTAGTTAAGCTGAATTGAACAATAGCCTCGAGCAATTTTACGTGTCGGCAAGATACAAGATGACAGACATTATCACAAGAAGTTTCTCACCCCAATAGACCATTTCACAGTTCCTGAAAGGTAACCAAGCCTCTACATGAAACTGAGGCTTAGGGTGACCTGGCACAGTTAGAGCAGTGGAAGTAATAGACATTTCTTTCTTATGATAATTATTTCCACTTCTCTAACTGTGTCAGGTCACCCTAAACCTTAGTCTCATGTAGAAGCTTGGTTACCTTCCAGGAACTGTGAAATGGTCTATTCGTGCAGCACTTGACCGCCATTAAAGAAATCTTCCCCACAACAGGCCTTTTTTCATTGTTGGCAACAGTTTGTTCTCTGGTGGCAATAAAACTTTAAGCAACCTTCTAAAAACTCTGTAAAAGACTGTTGAAAGTGCTCCAAATGTTTACAAAAGTCAATTTACAAAGTATCACATTGAAAAACAGTTTGAAGAAGAGGAGCTCGTAAATTACGACAGTAGAAATCCAATCTTGTTGAACGGAATCTGGCCGCAATGTAACAATCCAAGTTCAAGCGACAGAAAGTAATCAGTGCAGGATGTGGTTGCTCTTTTTGCATTACCTGCAGAATTTGTTTTTCAAGTTATTGCCTTATTGATCAATTAAAAAGTTTTGGAATTCAAGGTGACTTTGATCGAGTTCAGTCATGTGATCATAAGTTTGCGCGTTACGGAAGACTGGTTGTGAAACTTGTTTTTGCCCAGATTGTAAAAATTGTTTGAAATAAAGTGCTATTCACCTGCTAAGTTAATACTAAAACTAGTAGTAATCATAGTTTAGTGAAGTGCGTTCGATAGTTTAAAGGCTGGTTAGGATGGTGAATTTTCTAGCACCATGCTGGAGGGATTGAACTTAGTCCTGTGTACATGTAAATACAGTTATTACCACACACACAAGAAGTCAAACAATAAACTGTTCTGTTGTCTTTGAGTTACGAACAATTTTCAAATTCAAAGTAGAAAAGTAATCGGTATTTCATGGATCAAGTCGGTAACTCTGTCTTTGAGTATCACGCACCAGCGCCCGCTTGCTCAAAAGTAATTAGTTTTAACTCTTGGTTAACTCTGAACAAAAGCATTTAGTATCTATACTATAAACCTCAATGATGATGAAACTTCCTCTGCAGTGCAGACTTTTTCGCATGAGGCCTGTGTTCTGGAAACGACCCGCACCCAGAGCCTCTCGGAGAAATCCAAGATGGCGTCGACTCGGATCAACCACAAAATCGAGATTTTTTCCGCCTGCGCAAGATTATGATTGCGTTCTCCTGACGTCGAACGCAACAATTATCCCTCTCAGTGTCGGTGCCTAGCGAAAGATATTTACCTTCCAGCTTCGCAGCTCGGTAAATATCCATCACTAGTCACCTCCACTTCTGGGGATAATTGTTAATTATTTAAACTCACAATTTCAGATGATAAAAATTTATTATCAATCATTTTGCACCATTTATTCATTGGCTGATCTAAGCTAATCAAGTCTATTTATAATGACTGATGTTATTGCATGTACGTTTTTGTTTTATTTCTTTTTTTGTTGCTATTGCTTTTTTTAGCTGAATATTCATAAATTTTGTAGTGGAACAAACACCAAAACACTTGCAGTATCTCAAATATTGTTTTTAAGAATTTCAAAAACTAAACAAATTAAAAAGATTAAAACTAAAGAAGTGAAGAATTAATATAAGTAGTTGTAACTTTCTCTTCAAAGGAAAAGCAAAATGAGGAAAATCCACATATCAAGACTTAACTGAGTTAACGAAAAAAATTGCTGGTTCAGTCTCGCCACTGAGATCAAGTCAAAGAACATGAAGAACTGATGGTGATATACACAAAAAAAACAACCATGAGAACGGAATGAATAAATTAATTTGTTTAGAAATTTTAACAGAGTGCTATTAAAAACAGTTAATAAATAGGAAAGTAATCGGCAAACGAAGTCAATTCGCACCTGACATGTAATGTTATGTTCCCATGTAGTATTAAATAGTTCATTTTTCGTATAAAAAGCAAAATTTGTGTTGCTGATATTTTTTGGCATGTGACCAGTTCAAATGGCTAGGAGGATTGTTAAAGTTGAAGAATGAAGGGCTAGCGATCGCCTAAACGCTGTTAGCTATAGATTGAACTCAGGAATAATTGCAACAAATTAATTTTAAAAAAATGTCTTTTGTTAAATGTTGATATAACTCAATTTGGTTTGTTAAAGCTGGTCTTTTTTTATTTTTATTTGAGTAAAGGAACCATGTGTGATTAATGAGATTGTTTTAGGTTAAAGAAACCAAACATTTTTAAAAGCTTTTTTTTGAAATCTGAATGTATTCAATTCTCAAGCTGGCTATATGATATATTATAATCTTTAATTCTTATTCAAAAATTCTAAGTATAGTTGCCTGACGTTAAACATTAATTTCTCAGCCATAAACCTTTAAAATAGCCAAAATTAGATAGAAACCGATTCCTTTGGTTCAAAAAAAAAAAATCAATATTTTTCCAACTTGTATTTAAAGTTTCCCGATATAAAAGTTGTGAGATTTGGAGACACAATACTAACGACATAAATTATTTGTCCATGCCACAAAAGATGAGGCGAAAAGATGGATACACAAACTCTCAGTCATAATCTTTCTAATTCTAAAATTGCTAGTTGTCGACTAGCGTTAGACATTAATTTTTCAGCCCTAAATATATTTTAAAATAGCCAAAATAAAAACCAACTCCCTTTGATCAGTAAAAAGCAATAAATAGTTAAATCAATAAAAAGTTATAACTAGAAAGATTTTAGAAAAATGTTTCTAAAACCTTCTCGACAATGAGGTCATCTTGAAAACGTTTTAGAAACATTTTTAAAATCTTTCTAGAAATAATTTTATCCTTTATTTAATTCATTTTTAAAAAGCTACCTTATGACAACAAAAAGAACTTTAATTCGTTTTCCAATATGTACAGATTGTTATCTGTGTTTATCTCAGAAAGAGTACGTTAGCAAGATATTCGGAAATATAATTATTGAATGAACTAAACGGACCAAGATGAAAAAGTCGTTAACGTTTTAACTATCAATGTTCAGTTTGAAAAAGTGTTCACTGTTGACCATTTTAAACATATGGTAATTAAGAAAGTCACTAAAACAATTAGTATACCAAAAGAAAACCACTAGCGAAATATAGAATGTTATTTTTGAGATTAAAATAAGACAAATCGTGGTTCAAATTATCATATATGTTTAAAATTCAAGAAACGAGGGATTAAAATAAACCCCAGTAAGCATTCTATCAAATTACGGGAAACATTATCATTCGTGTCTTAAGATAGTTTTCTTAAAAAGAGATTATTTTTCTATTGTATTTATTTTACAATAGAAAATTTATCATTTCAGTTTTGAGTTGTGGTTTTGACATAATTGTTGTATCGGTGATTCCGTTTCATATTGCTCACGGAAAAAGAGATATAATATAAAAAGATTAGTTTTCTGTAGAACTAATAATTGGGCAAAATTTTCCGCAATTCTGAATTTTATTATGCTATAACTGATTGAAATAATGTGGCTATTGGTAAAATATTTTTAGTAAATGCTTTGAGCTTGATTATGGGCAACACGAACTCTTCAACCATGATAATTACTGTGAGCATAATTCGTAATTTACTATATAATTTTACTCAAACGTATTTCAAATAATAAAATTTGTAAAGTAAAAAGCAACGTATAGCCGAACTGGCTAATCAAGGTAGCGGCGTTATTTAATTACATATATCAAACAAAAGAAAAAAATCCTTATGAATTTACAAGGAGAATTTCATTAGACACAAAAGCCCCTTGGATCAAAACTTTTTTTATTATTCGCTAGAAAACCGCTAGAGATATAAACATTTATCTATAAAGATTACATTCTACAGTGTTTGAACAAAGGTTTCTTTTCAGCGGCTTCTTATTGTTGACTTTATTTACCATTCATGAAAAGAGCGAAGTGGAAGTTTTACAAGCAATCGGAGAAAACTAAATTGGAAAGATATATTTCCATTTTTGGGGCACCAAATATCTGTGAGCAAGTCTCACTGTAGCAGTACCGGAGAAGGTATGTTTTAGAGTTTATTGGTTTAGGTAAAAGGGAATCACTGAAAATGATTTTAAACACGTTTTACTGATGATATCTTGATTTCGTTGTAAAGTGTAATCTCCCAAGAGATGCTTACAGAATTTTTTTGATAAAAGAAAAACTTCGCCCAAATAGTTTGTAACACTAAATATAGAATATATATCTTATAAAATACGCTGTAACTTTTCACTGCTCAGATCAACGTCCACTACAAGTAAAACTGAGCTTGAAAAAAACTCATATTAAACAAAGATTACTACAGCAAATTTATGAGTGATAATACTAATATGTAAAAGTTGAACTGGATGCATAGAAGCTTTAAACACACACTAAACTAATATACAAAAAACTTTCAAAACGAAAGCATTTTCTCTTCTGCAAAATTAGACTTTTTCATGGAAAAAACAAAATTGATTGAATCTTGTGATCGCATGAGCATAATATATGTTTTCAATCTGATGTGTTTCATTCGTTAGCTATATTCTTTGACTTGAAAATGTTAAAAGAATTTTGATATAAACTATGAAAACCGCCAGTAAATTTTGCGATATTGAGATGCTTTTATTGAGAACGTTGTGAGAAAATATAGACTAACAATCCCCAATATTCAGTGACGAAATAACAATACTAAACTGCAGCTGAGCTGTAACAAAAATTACATCTAAGCCATCCTATATATAATTACATAATTTTAAACCCCCTCAGAGATTTGCAAACATGAAGTTAAACCGACGCTTGTTTTGAGTCAGTAAAAAAGAACGAAGGTCGTGGGTTCAAATCCTACCTGATGAGTGAGTGATTTTTCAGTCACTGACGCAAAACAAGCGTCGGTTTTAACTTCATTATATAACTACATTAAAGTGCGTCTCCAGAGTAACAACGAAGTCATCTTTGCCTTTAAAGTACAGTTTCTTCCGTTGTCCCGACGACTAAAGTTTCAGAATAAAACGCGAATCCTTTTTATCTTCAGTGTCTTATCTTCATTGTACGAGCTCTTACTACTAACCCTTTAAAATTCTTTTAATTAATACGAATTAAGCCTGTAATAAAAATGGTGCAAAATGCCGAAAACGTTTGTGAATTGTGTAATACTCTTTTTTTCTAGGAACCAATTTTTTTATTAGAACCGTCAGGCTGAAAATCGGCCAAAATTTAAAAACATGCATGCTAAGAACTATATTTTTAAGAAGAATGGAGGGTAAAATCTTCAAAATATTCTAGAACATTTAGCCTCAGCCAAAAAAAATGACGTTCTTATAAAAAAGAGTGTATTTAAAAAACAGTTGTCAATAAATTTGTAAATTGTAACACCGTAGAATTGAAAAAAGACTGACGTTTCGGACTAAAGCCCTTCGTCGGAGTGAGTGTGTGGGCCCATGATGAATCACCATGATGTGACGTGAGATTCGCAGTAAGGAACAATATTGTAATGAATTAGACGCTGCGTCGCTGCATCTCCCACACACTCACTCCGACGAAGGACTTTAGTCCGAAACGTCAGTCTTTTTTCAATTCTACGGTGTTACAATTTACAAATTTATTCATAACATTTTGAAAGTAGTGAAAACTTTTTTCATAGAGTTTTAACTGACCGGACTGACTGCTGCATGCCGGTCATTTTGAATTAATCTTGATTTATTGAAAGGATATTTTAAAAGCTTAATTTGTTAACTGCCGGATTTCTAAAACATGGCAACTCATTCCACATCTTTGTAAAAAAATAATATTTATATATAGAAGAAAGGTTTTCTATTAATGTACCTTCTCAGCGCCCATGTTCACTGACTTTTTACCCAACGTCGATGTCCTTTAACTCGAAGCCTGAAGAAAGGAGAAGTTAATCAGATATAATTTGTGAACTTCTCTCTTCCTCTTGCATATATAAAAAATAAGGTTTCTAATTCTGTTTTGCAACGTAACGTCTTCTAATAAGTTCCTTATTTAACTTGAGTGAATCCATTCAAAATGTCAAAAGCCCTTTGCAATATTTTGGAGTGGGTTAAAGAGTTCATTTTTGGCAACCATTTCTTCACGGAATCAAACTATCATAGCATTAAAAAGAAATTATAGCGAAGAATGTAAGAAACAGAAATGCTTACACTCTATTTTTATAAGAATATAGTTAATAAGAATATGGAGGCTGAAATTGGCCAAATTGTAAGAATAGTTTCAAGAATAATGTTGAGGCTCAGATTTTTACTAAGAATACAATTTTGCATTTTTCAAAAAAAACATTACTGATTACATGTACTGCAATTGCACTCTAATCCCAAATGTAAAAGCAATATACAGATCTATAACCTTTGAATCTCTTCGATACCACAATCATTTTAAAAACGGAACTTCCATATCACCGATATTCCCGAAACTAAGAATATCCGTAAGAATATTTTCAACTTAAAATCGACCAAAAAAATAAGATTATCCAGCCTCGGTCCGAAAAACAATATTCTTAGAAAAAAGTGTATAGCGTTTGCTGTAAGAAACAGAGGAATAGTTATATTGGGTTGTTTACAATGCCTTTGATTTGAACTTATCACCTTCCGGTCCTCTCCGTATAATTAACCCATATCCTGCTAAAAATGATTTTATATAAATCAAAACTTCTGAACCTGTTGATGAAACCATGTTAAGTAACCATTCATTTTCTTGGCCTTTGCAAGTATAATCTAGAAAGCTCCATGGTTCTGAACAAAGTTTTTATTTTTTAAGAAAATTAGTGATTTGGGCTTTCAAAAAATCTAGCATGAAATGGCTTAACAAAACCTCTTACTTCAACTCTTGACTAAATATTTTTAATAAAATTAAAACTTATGCATGGTCATTCTAAGAAGCTTTCTTTTTATTTATTATTCATTTATTCATTGATTTTAATTAATCCATATTCAACGCCTTCCGGCGCAATAGGAGCTGAATCATCATTACATCAACAATTATTTTGCCCTTCTCAACACACTCGTTTTTAATTTCGCGACGTGCTCTGGTTTTGAAGAAGTGGAGTTGTTAGTGGCAATTTTTATTGCATACTTAATGTTTCATCTCCGTAGCCGGATATTAGTTGTTAGCAAAAATAGAGTACCAAGAAAAGGTTTAGGATTAAGCTGATAAATCTTTAAAAACCTTATCATTTACATGAGTGGTGTTATCATGCATTATACAAGATTTTTTTAATTTTAGCTATTGAAAACAAGTATGCTTTATCGCGGCAAATGAACCAAAACTTAGTCATATCATCTTTATAAAAAAAAGCATTGTTTTACATACAGGCTTTTTTTATAAGAACAGCTTTATAGCGGAGCTCCTGGGGAGCACCATACTTAAGAAAATATAGTATATGCATCGAGTTGAATTTTCAACATCCATGACGTCATGTCCGTCCGTTGTCCGTCCGTCCGTACGACGTCCGTGTACACGAGTGAAATATTTTCTTTTCTCGT
>JAOBAY020087835.1:0-10337 GCA_025331085.2 Zoanthus sociatus
AGGAAGGGGTGGGTGGTGAGATACAAAAAAAAAACTGAGAAAACGAATTATCAGACGGTTGATAAATAAGCTGGTTTAAAAAAATTAAACTGTTTTCAAAAAAAATAAACCAGTTTAAAAAATATTGAACTACTTCAGAAATAAAATTAAACCAAAAATAGAATTGAACCATAACATATATGTTGTATATCAATTGTATAATTGTTATCTGTATCATCTCCTTCATTGTAGAGCACTATATTGGCTCCAGCAGTAATCAGCACCTAAACTATATTAGACTACTATATGTGCAATGTTTTAAATATTTAGTTTAATTAAATTTTGTAATCATTTCTGTTGATGGATCTGGATTGTTAAATAATATTTGCTTTATTTTTTCCAAATTCTATGAAAAATTAAATTAAAGTTATCTAAATAAGTTTTAAAAAGTTATGCTTTGAGAAAACATAATCCATACAGTTGGTATTTTGTATTTTTCCATATAACTTGTAAATATATTTCAGAGTGCTTCAGAACTACATATACTTCAGTTACGAATAGCATGGGCCCAATTAAAAAGTTGTTACTAAGTTTACTCATAATGAGAGCAGGTTTCAAAATAACGTTGGCAAATTTTGTTTTGTTATATAAGCTCTCTTATTTGGTCCAAAATTTTTGCTGGCTGTTTTCGTAGTCAGGTATTTAATACCCTGTTATATACGGTATAACATATTAAGTAACCTACAAGACAACTGTGCTGTGGAAATGAAAATCGCCAGCAGACAGCGGCTTTTTATTTTTGAACCCGGTGAGAGTATGTACTGTGGCTTATTATACTTAAACTCACACATAACACCCAAACTTACACAATCTAGCCGAAAATGGAACTTTTCACTATGCAGTTATTTATAATTCTGGTATCATAAATGCTTCATAAACTGATATTATTTTGATTATCAATATTTTAAAACCTACCTTTGCAGCTGAAATGTTGCGAGCTTATGAAGAAAATGAGAAAGTGAAAGACAAATCAGACCAAAGCATTGGAAAGGCAGAGAGAATAATATCAGAGTTTGAAGAGGTTAAGATTAAAATGAAGATCATTGAAAAAGAAAAGACCTCACTACAAGAAACTGTAAGTACAGGTCATATAAATGAATGCATAAGTTATTGTTAATTAGTTCCAATAGTACAAAGGTTTAAATGGATATACAGGGTTTTCAATAAGAGGCGGTAGCCAGTGAATTTCGCCACCTATTTGAAATAAACTCGCCGCCTTTTTTGGTAGCTAAACTACTCAGACTGTGCAAATAAAATGAGAAATATCAGCTACTTCGCTGTCTATTCCTGAAGTTTCACCTTCTACTTCAAAACTTATTGAAATCCCTGATATATTAATATTTTATATGGATATTATTATAATTATCTTTAAAAATAATTTAAGCTCTTTATTGATTTTGTTTAGGTGATTGTTGAAATAATATAATATCAGAATTTTGTAAATTTTTCTACATACTTAACACTAATATTTTCCAAGTTTCTTTTAAAAAATCATTAACAACTGTTAAAAATAAATTTCCTAATTTAATCTTAATTATTAACGTCTTTCTTAAAATTGTCACACACATAGAACATTTGATGAATTTGTGCACTTTAAGAACATTATTATTAAATAATTATTATAATTATAATTAAAATTATTATTATTATTTATTTATTTGAACTGAATAGGCCACCTGCTTATGATTTCTAAACACATTTCATAGAGTTATCCTTATGTACTGTACATATTTAGATGTTGGCTGATCATGAGTATGAACAAGTACATCTTGAAGCATCTTAATGTCCAGGTTTTCAATAAGTTTTGAAATACTTTAAGTGGTGAAACAGCTGATATTTCTCATTTTACTTGCATGATTTGAGTAATAATTAATGATCACTTATTAAAGAAAACAGAAAAAAAACAGCAAGTTCTGTAGAAGTGAAGAAATTTGCTAGGTGCCAGCTCTTATTGAAAACCCTGAATTTAACCCTAAGCTATACAAAACAAAATGTAGTTAATGATTTGACCCCTCATTTGAAAACTTTTTTTTTAAACTTATCATAATATGAAAAGAATTCACTTGCAGGTAAGCTCTATTTTAACTATTTTTCTAGTCATCCGTGTAGTTACATGGTAAAATGAAATTAAAGATACAGTAAACAGTGTAAAGTTAATAATTGAAATTAATCTGAAATCTGAAATTATTGCTGGAATGAGATGAAATGAAACATTTTGTCAAATGAATTGCTGGTAAACTCAGAAAACTTGATTACAGTGTTTCAGAATTACTTTTCAATTCTGGTAGAATTCTTTTTCAACAGACTATGAATATAAATCTTTTTTAGATATACTCTGTAAGAAACAAATACATGACAGTATATTTAAAAGCTAAAATATACTATAAAATAATATAAAAGCGTTTTATAAATTAAAACATTCTGCAGGTTGCTATATAATTAGCTTGAATTTTTTTAGCTGATATTTTTGCATGATCATGTAAAATTTTCCAGTCATGTTAATAAAAAATGCCCTTGCATATGTTTGGTTATGAGTTATGCAAATGAATCACTTGACTAACAGCACACAAATTATTAACTATATATTCTGTTTACCAAGTTTGATACATGTTATCTCATTTAGCATGTTATAACTTGGCAAATTTTAAGTTTTAGAATTATTTTGTATCTTTCTTCTCTTCTCTCTTTTTTTTTGAGCTTTAGAAGAGGTACAGGAAGCCACCTTTGAAACAGAAATCATAAAATAATTAATATTTAATGATATTTTTTTCTGTTTATACTTTATTTGCCTATGGGGACTAAAACATGTGACAGATGAAGCTTTATCAATATACTGTTGGCATGACACTTGCATTCTAATCTCTTAATGTAAATACCTCTCAGCCATAATTAATTGAAGTTTGGTTATTGATCCAAAGAAGATAACTTGACTTTCGTTTTGGTACATTATCATTCACCTGAAGACAGAGTTATTGTAACTACTATTCATAAATGAGGAGATTTGAGTTTTGTTTCCAATGAAAGGCAAACTGTGATTATATGAAAAGATGCAGTTTATTTTCAATTTTTCTTTACAGCTAAAAATATTCTATAATTTTAGAAGAACAATCTTGACATATCTAAACTTCTGTTAAGATGCAATCTTTGATATTTGAGATAGGGCATGGCAGTTTGCTGTGTGAATTAGAAATGTAAAGTGTACCTACTGTATATAGTGTAGTTTTCAACATGAATCAAAGAACCAAGTATTCCTGGTTGTGAAGAACAGATCTATATGCATATAATATGTTGCCTGTATCACAGAGAAAATGTGCTCGTGTTTGTCCGTAAATGAGAGTCCTTCAATAGACTAGTCCTGCTGAGATACTTGGTCCAATAATAACTGGCAAAATAACTTTTAAAGATGCATTGTACTGTACATTTTAATACAATGTAATTAATCTCTTTCATTAGTGAAGATAACTAACCAAGAGACAGAAGGTTTTGAAATTTCAATGGATGTGGAAACAAAAATGTCATGATGGTATATGAACTGAAGAGAAGCCAAAAAACAGTGAATTTGAGGAGAATTTAGCAATTGAAAAGAATATTAGATGTTTTCAGTCAACAGGAAGATAATGAACAAGTGGCTAATTGAAAGGAAACAGTATATTATTTATTTTTTCAAGTTTTTAAAGAAATAAGAATAAAGAATCTTTATCTTGGAATATTTTCGAGGTCCAAGTACATATCAGATCGAAGACTATCAGATTGAAGACTGAAGTTTTTATTATGAGTGACTATAGTGGTATCTCATGGAAAGTCCTCGGTTGTGGAGAAGCCTCAGCAGTGACAATATATCACTGCTTGCGTTCGTGTCATCTGTCAATGGCAAACACTTGCCGAGATGCCTTTCTCCTTCATGCAAAGGTGGCTGTTCATCTTTTGAAATCATATTTTAGTACTGTTGACAAATGCAATAAAGCTACTTTAATTTATATATTTCAAAACTATGAAAAGTAATCTGTAATCTATGGTTTCATGTAAGCTACTGTATCTTTTATATACATTTTGTAATAAATATTAAGTATTATATTATAATATTTACATTTTCAGTGGTTTTGTTCCAATCTAGGTCAAATCCCTGGAAGAAGAAATACAGAGGGAAAAGACTGAACTTAACAAAAACAAAGCAGATCAGGATTTAATTGTAAAAAGACTGAAAGTAGACATGGCGAGTATCAAACAGAAACTACAAGAAACAGAAGTAAGTCAAAGATTTTTACAAATCTTTAACTTTCTTTCTTTCAAAAGTTTAAATTACGTTTAATATTAAGTAATTTTCAATATCTGTGTTTAGTTTTTTGTGTTAAGCATATTTTAATTTTTTTTGTTTTTGTCACTACAAATTTCTTACTTTTGTTATGAGAAATTGTTTTTAATTATTTGTATCATTTTTTATCATAAGAGACAAAATAGCTATTGATTTTTACATCACTGTAAAATTATTGAAGAAAGGAATGATTCTCTGAAGAAATCACTAAAACTGGCCACAGTAATAATATTTTCCAAACTAATTTCTAGTGCCTTACTGCTTTATGGCTGCAGTTTTTTTCATTATTTTACTTTCTATTTAATAATTTATTTTCATTCGGGGCTTCTCACAAAAAACCTTGTGAGAAATAATATATATTAACTTTTGTTGGTTTCATTATTTCATTAGGCACGATACAAGACACTGGAGTCAGAAAAGGAAACCCTGGATTCAAGACTTAAGATGTCCCAGAGGGACCTTGAAAACTTTAGACAGAGGGAGGCAAAGCTGACTACAGAGAAGGTGAAAGAATGCCATAACTAAATTTAAACAATGTTACAATTTATATTTCCATGAACCTATATACTGTATCATTCAGATTTGCAAACATAAATTATTTATCCATTTTGATGTACACTTCTAGAATTTTGATTAAAGTACTGTACTTTTCTTTAAACGTAATTGTAACAAAAACTAGCTGAAAAAGACAATGTTTGGGTTTCATCTGTACAACATCATCTGGTCTTAATGAGATAGAAAAAAGCAAAACTACTGTAAACAACATCTAGGCTAATGAATTATACAAAAACAATGCGTGTACATTAAATAAAAAATAACAAAGTCAAGCAATAGAAAACAATAGTGTTGAAGATAGAAATGACTGTCAAGAAATTTTTTAGATTATAATAATTAAAATATTGAAAAACTTTGGCATTAATCAAGTCTGATTCTTTGTTTGAACTTACTGTAGATGGATTTAATCCACTGATGAATGAGAATGCTCGTCTTTTTTATCTGGTATTGAACATATTCAAATATGCGTCTTCAAAAAGTTAAATTTGTCTGCAACTTTTAATCAAGAATACTTGGTATGAACAGGCATACCATATTTTTAATACAAGGCATTTTCTGTTAAACAGGAAAGCATTGCTACTGAAGGGAAATCTGTCAATATGAGGTTAGTTTGAACTAAGCATAGTAAAGTTTAGTATTACATTTAACTTAAAGAGACTTACAAAAGAATGTCCAAGGGAGATTGATCCTGAGATTCTTGTTTGCAGTTTAGATTTATAATATTACAGTTATTTGATCTTTTTTAGTGTTGTGCCATTGAGTATACTGCACTAAAACTACTTCAGCTGTGTGTCAGGAAATAATAATACCATAAGTGTGCAATATATGCATTTTTGCAAGGATGTCTAATTTTTATGTTTGTCATTTAACCCAACTAATAACAACAACAATAACAATTTTATACTTCCACTTAAATTCCTCTACATAATTTGAAAGAACTTAATTTACAGTGGTTGAACACCCAAAGTAACTGTACAGGCTGAACTAGTCAGGTGCCCATTTTATTTTGACATTATTGTGAATCGCAGCAGGAGGAAAAAAGACAGATTTAGATAAAACTACAGGTGGGAAAGAGTGGTGAAGGCAATAAGGGAAATGAAAGCAGGAAAGGCTGCTGGACCCTCAGAAGTGAGTTTTAAAATGATAGCCACGAGTGAGGAGATCGGCATTGGTGTGATGGTAGAGTTCTGTCAGGCTGTGTTGGATGGAAGAGGTATGCCGGATGAGTGGGCGCTGAGTGTTGCGGTACCGATTTTCAAGGGGAAAGGGGATGAAATGAGTTGTGAGGTGTGTGGGGGAGTAAAGTCGCTAGAGCGTGCATTGAAGATTGTAGATACAATGCTAGAGAGGAGATTGCAGTTTATGGTGAAAGTGGACGAGATGCAGTTTTATATTATGCCTAGTGAATTGTGGTTGATGTAGTACGGAGAGTGTGAGAAATGGTTTGATAATTGAAAAGTTGTACGTGCATGACTTGGTTCTAACAAGTGAAACGATGGAGGGGCTGAGGAAGAATTTCTGGAAATGGAAGGGGGCATTTGATTGCAAGTGACTGAAGGTGAACCTCGGGAAGACAAAAGTGGTAGTGAATGGGGTAGAAGGTGAAGTGACTGTAAATAAGGTAGATCCATGTGGTATTTATGAGAAGGGGGTAATGGCAAACTGTTGTATGTGAAATGCAGTAAATGGATCCATGGACGATGCACAAAAGTAAAGAAGGTGACCCCAAGGTTTGGGAGAGATTTTGTATGTGAAAGCTGCAAGAACTGAAGAAGCAAGCTGATGGATTAGTGGAACCAGAGGAGGAGTTGTGTGAAGAGGTAGAAACAGTGAGAGGTTTCTGTTATTTGGGGGATAGGGTGAATGCTAGTGGTGGTTGCAAGGAAGTTGTCACAGTTGTAAGAATTGGGTGAATGAAGTTCAAGGAATGTGGAGAGTTGCTGAACTCAAAAAAGTTCTCGCTTAAGTTGAAAGGAATGGTTTATTGGAGTTCTGTTAGATTGGCATTGCTACCCTGTTTACGGGGATAAAGCCAGATCAAAATTGGATTGATTGACTGTGCCAATACTACATTCAGCCTTAAGATAAAGGAGGCACTGCATATTAATTGGTGTAAGACTCTAGTTAGTTTAAGTACAATTCTTGTGTTAATTGAATCTGAAAAGCCCTCTTCAGGGAGATCAATAGATTTATTGTATTGTATTGTATTGTATTGTATTGTAAGACCTTTCTCTATTGATAATTTGTTTCATTACCTCTTCAGGCAACAGATGAGAATTAAGCAGCTTGAAGATGATAATGAAAGCTTAAAACTGAGGCTGAAGACAACAGATGCCACCATTGAGAGGCAAATCAAACAGATTGAAACAATCACCCTGCAGCTTGGAGAATCAGAAAGGGCACTAAATGAAAAAGAGGAAGACTTGGAGGACCTTGATAAGAACATGAAGAACGAGGTCAGTAGATGTGACTAATGCATTACTCATTGGAACGGTTCCAATTTTACAGCATAATTTTTTTTTTGGTTAGCTAGTGAGATGTTTTTAGAGCTTTTGTACCAGTAATAGGAAACCTTTTCAGTCACATAATAGAGTAAAACAAAGTAAAACACTTTGCCTCTTCAATTTGTCATCAAAACAAATTTCAACAAATTTGGAAACTGAGTTTGTACAGTACCTTGGTGTAAACAAAGTTGTTATCAATGATCATTGCAGTCAGAAACACCATTTAAGCAATCGTGAAAAAGAAGCTTTCCTAAAAAAGATTTAGGCTTTAACATTGAATGTAAAAGCATTGAATGTATGGGATCATTCTATGTGACATTGTTTAAACTGCAATTCACATTCAGTCTCAACAATCATTGTTTATATCAGAATGACATTGATAGTTTGCTCTCCAAGTTATGGCTTCATAGCTCGGTTGGTAATAGTGCTGCACTAGTACCGCAGAGGTCAGTTGTTTGAATCCTGTTGAAGCCTGAAAGTTTTCCCATGTTAAACTAACCATAAACTTTATGGTTAGAATACATTGGTTTGATAGTTTGACTACAATGGCTTGATGGTTAGACTACAATGGCTTGATCATTGGCCTGCATTGGCTTGATGGTTAGATTACATTGGCTTGATAAGGCGACTTACGGTAACATGGAAGGTAAGGTGATTTAAGATAATATACATGTATAAGGTGATTAAAGGTAACATGGAAGATAAGCGAACATGGAAGGTAAGGTGATTAAGAGATAACCTGTATAAGGTGATTTAAGGTGCAAAATTTATGATAAGGTGATACAAGATAACATGTACAGTACAAGGTGATTTAAGGGAACATGTAAGATAAGGTGATTTAAGATAACATGTTGCCCTGTGCTGTGCAATGCCAGTGCTGATGGTGGTTCTGTCCAATGCTAGAAAAAGTGAAGCTCTTTCTTAATGGAAAATATCTTAAAGTTCAAAAGAGTTGTGAAATTTCAAACAGTTGAAAAAAATCCAAACAACGTTAAAACGACCCCCATGGCTTCTTTCTAAGACGTTGGGTTTTTATTGCTATATTGATCAAGTCATTTTAAATTGCTCATCTTTGTTAGATATTTTGTAAAAAAAAACGGTAGCGATAATTTATATTTGAGATCCAAATTTTATATTTTGGAATTGCTTTTTATGGGTGTAAGTGGTATATAAGAATTTTGTAATAATGAAGTATTACTGTCTATATATTTTACTTTTAATCTTGGTCAGTTAGCGTACAAAGACAACTGCTTGGATTGAATGTTTTTTAGATTTAGATTTTCTGACTTTCTCAGGTTGGTAGTCTGAAAGCGAGATTGCAGCAGTCCATTGATGACGCGGCTGAGTTGCGAGAAGAGTTGGCTCACACGAAACAAAGCCATGAGCAGCTAATTACAGAGCTGAAGGAGGAAGCATTATCCTACCAGGAAAAACTGTCACACGAGTCTACCAATAGTAAGAATGTTGCGGATGATAGGAAACTACTCAAAACTCAGATAATCGAATTGAGAAAGGTGAGTTTTGATCCAAATTCACAAATACAGTACATTTAGCAGCTTATTTCGGTTTTTAAAATAAATGTTTCTTTAATCTCATTTTTAAAAGTGTATAAATTAAAGGAATCATGATAATATTTTTTAAGTATAACGTGCTGCTTTTCATTTTCTTAAACTTGTGCGTTTCAACAGCTTGCATTGTATAATATAATGTGCTAAAAAACATTTTATGTTTGCGCCACCGTGTAACATCTTCTGTATCTTCGAGTAGAAAAAATATTATTTTTTTTCCAAGAGAAGATAAACTTCATATGTATGTTCAAGCCAACGTGTAATTTTCTTTTCATTACATAGATATGAGTGTTTCTAAAATAGAAAAAAACTAGTCGAAAAAGACGGGAAAAACAAAGGAATAATGTTAGCGATATCTTCACTTATGAGGATATGGAAAATATGTCACTGGTATCCCGGACGTAGTTTCATATGAAATCTGCGAGTGGCGTATTGTACAGCAAAACACTCATATCTGTAATAATACACCATATGCTATGCTGGAAATAAGATGCATTCATGTGCTATCTTACACTACTGTTTCTTCTAAGGAATACGAGACTGCCCTAGAACTACATACCCTTCATGTTCTGTTCACTAGTTAGGCAACTATTATTTTTATCAAGTACTAAGGCTGATTTGTGCGAATTGTCACATTAATGGCAATCTGAAAATTAGAGAATTTACTTAGAAACGTTCCAAATTCATCATGTGCGCTTATCGATTGTAAATTAACTCATTAATATCATATTATATTTCGTTTATTTGTACTTAAGTAATTACAGTAAAATGTATGGGACAAACGCACTTTAATTACTTTGAAAATTAGTTCAAATGATATAGCTGAGAATTGCTACTGCTAGACAAGTTATTTTTATTCAAGCTCTTCAAAAAGTTTTCAGGAAAATTATTACAGTAACTTAATTTATATGGAAAAATACGGACTTGATTTTCTTACACTCAAGCGCTTAATGATCTGTTAAAAAAGTTCTTGAAATCTTAATGAAATTTTCATTTAAATTTATTTACTACAAATCAACATTTATACTTTATGTTTTTGCTTGTGTTTTGGTGGGACATTATTGAGATTGCCGTCGTATCATTCATTTTGTACAAGCTAGAATACGATCAGCAATAACGGTTATCGCTTGTACTAACTTAACATTTTGAAATATTCCTCATGGTCGAGTGAATTTTCAGTTTGGTTTATTAAGCTGATTTACATTTGTTACTGTCATTAATCATTTAAAAAATGTTTGTCCAGATTTTTACTGTCAATGAGGCGGAACCTTAGCACCTAATTGTACGGTGGCCCATAAGGCTCACGCCTTCCGTAGAAAAAATAGATATTCCGTACAAATAATCATGTCTTTTCTGTGG
>JAOBAY020087845.1:0-10335 GCA_025331085.2 Zoanthus sociatus
ATTTTGATAACTACCCATATAGGCTTAAGAATCCTGTCCTTCGCCACCAGGCCCTGGTGGGCCATGGGCAAGAGCGCGCTGTACGCTCGCAGCGGCGTCATGCTGTGCTGTTATCCTCTTAGGGTTTAGGGTTTAGGGTTTAGGGTTTAGGGTTTAGGGTTTAGGGCTTAGGTTATCTGGCTGTGCCCTACAGTAAACCCTAAACCCTAAACCCAAATAGCCCTCAACCCTGCGAAACACCCTTAAGGCGCAAAGAAACACTTGCCCAAACCTGCAAGCCTCCCAGCCGATTTTCTCTGTATTTCTAAAAGGGTTCAGTTTTGGAGACAGGGTTCAGGGTTTACAGTTCAGTGCTTGGGACTGAAGGGTCAGCCCTTTCTTCGCAGGCATCCTGTGACTGCGCAAGCTGAGTCAGCGCCAAAGAGAACGTGAAGACTATCGGAGCCCATT
The DNA here is from genome assembly GCA_025331085.2 of Zoanthus sociatus. Classification (NCBI taxonomy): domain Eukaryota; kingdom Metazoa; phylum Cnidaria; class Anthozoa; order Zoantharia; family Zoanthidae; genus Zoanthus; species Zoanthus sociatus. Next base: position 451 of record JAOBAY020087845.1, read on the forward strand.
CATCCGCATCGTCCCAAACTTATATACTATGGGGGTCTGAATGATGTAGAGTATGTCCTCATGGTCCTTACCAGAACGTTGATCTACGATAGTATACGACGAACCGTACTCAACTTAATTACTAAGGCTCCCTAAACTACGTCTCCAGTCATGACAGTCGAAACCCCTGTGCCACGAAGCACTGTAGAGGCCTACTTTTAAACGACGCAAAGGCGAACAACCTAGACGGACCTAAACTCGTTCCCACTCGAACCCATCCGGAGCTTCACACCTTGAAGCCTTCAGCGCTCCGACCTGAACCCTAGAACCCAAGTCCTAAACCGAACATGAACTAAACCAATCACTAAACCGTAAACCCTAAACCCTAAGCTTTCGTAGAACCGCACTCCTGCATGCGAGCGATGTCGCTGGCATCCCGTCGGCTTCCGGGAACCTCCCTAGATTCTAGAAAGTACGCTCGGCATGAAACCTGCCAAAGGACTTTCGGAGGCCGCAAGCAGCTCTTTTGTTTTTTTGCACCAGGCTTTACAAAGTTATTAAAGAGTTAGCAATGAATTTAGCTTTTAAAAACTGAGACGCATGTACCTTTAATCAAAATGTCTATGTTGTTCCAATCTTTTGGTCCTTAGATTATTTTTTCTTTCCCCACGCTTGTAACATGTTGATAAATTCACCTTTCGTTTACTGAGTTCAAAAATTCACTATCTATATTTCACATATATCAATCCTGTAAATATTTGTAAAAAAAGAGATGAAATAATATCTGAAATATGAAGTTTTTGCTCACTGTAAGTAACTCACTATCAAGACTGAACTTTTATCATTACTATAAGAATTATGTAAGAAACGGACGTTTAAAGCATTAGTCCTTCATTTTCCTTAGCAATCGCTTTGGTCAGCATATCTTAGTTATGACGAAGGGCTAACCCCAGTTCGAGACAACAATTACAATCATAACACTTCTCTTTACAAAATAAATAGGCGGACGTGGTTGGCGCAGTTGGTAAGATCTGCTTTCCAATCACAAGGTCCACAGTTCGATCCCGGCAGTTCGATCCCGGGATTCGAATATTTACAAGTGTGACCTTCTTTTCCGCCTAAGCTAGCTCAGCTTTCCATCCTTCCGGGGTAGGTAAATTAGTACCAGCATCTGCTGGGAGCTAACCTGCGACGGATTAGTGTCCCGTCCAGGGGGAGTCAAAGACTTCCATCCGCTTTAAACTACAGAAACCGGATATAAGCGCCGGCTACATGGGCATGCACTAGTCTCGTAAAGGATTTAGCTTTTTATACTAAATTCCAACGAAAAGTTAAACAATGTCTTTTTTACGCCATTTTTTCAAGTCAAACTCAATCTTTACAATTCAGCTTTATCTTAGTACAATGAAGCGAGTTATAACATAAAAAATTATTATGTACACTATACTTCATTTCCAAACTTATCCTTTTTTTTTATCTGTAAAAGAAAATTTTGCTAGAAATGGTGAAAGAAAATACAACTAATAAGCGCATCAGAATTTAATTTTTTCCTTTTTCGATTCTGGATTTGGTTGTCACATAGCTAATTCTTGTTTAAATCTTTTGTTTTGACCAAGCGGTGACCCTTCATGTATTGGTTATTCTTTGCAATTGATATAGTAAAACGCGCCCATCAGTTTTGCCTCTTGGTGCTACCGTTGTTGTAGAGTAAGTTTATCCTCTATGCTGGCCAAAGTTTAACCACGACGGCTTAATTTGCCGAGGCCAGAGCAGAGGCCAACAAAAACAATAAAGAAATTAAAGAAAAGAAGTTAAATGTAGTGAGCTAATTCCCCGTTACGGTAGCGTAATCGTTGAAAGACTCAAACATCTTCGTGTTTAGTGCCCACTGTTGGTGCAACCGGGAACGTCACCCTGAGTTAGAAACCAATTATGTTAATTGTTTTAATATTGTAAAATTCCCTTCTCTTTGTTTTGTATACGTTGTTTAAGTCTACATATTATAATTCCTATTGTAACAAAATTTTAAAAAAGCTATTCAAATTTGTCAAATTTGTTCAAATTTGTTCATATTTTTGAGCTGAATTTGGAAAACGTTTGAAACTAACAGACGTAATTAATTCAACTATATAAGTTAAAACTTATTGGGATGTTTTAAACTGAAAGTTTGTACACTTTAACAACGAAATTTAAATTTCAAAAAGTTAAAGTTAGGTTGCTTTCACATTCTTGTTTCAAAATTTGAAGTTTCTATAGAAACAATAAGCTAATTCGTCATTATCAACTTCCGGTCATTAACAGATGCCGTCTTTATAACACAACAACATTTTACCTTTTATTATAGATGCTTTCAGTTACTAAATGTATATAGAATATGTTCAACACGAAATTTAGAGTCCATCCAAAAGATCAAAGCAATTGCGAAGGACTTTTGCCAGTTCCTTCATGGGCGAGGTTTGAGACAAGAGGCAAACCCAGTACGCCTCTCATGCTATGTGAAACAGAAAATATGAACAAGCCGAAACATGAACTGAATTGCAGAACCCAGAGTAAATCAAGCAATGACTCGAACAATGACCTTGAAATAACAAAAAGCTTACCGGAATTAAATCGTGGTCGGCGAATTAATGAAACTATGGCTCCGTACGAAAGATTCTTAATCGAAACTCAACGGGAGATGGCGCGAAGCAGAAAAGGGAGTGAAGAAGCAATAGAAAAAACGGAAAATGAAAACAACGTTTGTAGTGGAGATGAAGTTGATACAAGTTTGGATGATGCACATGAACAAGTTAAAACTGCTTATCTTTCAACTGCAGACGATGTAACAAATGATGAGGAGAATAAAACCGACGATGAGGTAAACACGAGCAATAAGCAACAAGAAATCCCTAAAAATAGCAAGCGCTCGGAAAACAAGCCTTTTTTGCTTCTACCATTAGATATTCCCTCTTTTAATGAGCAAAACAACTCATTTAACAAGCTAAACTTTTTTAAGAATCCGCCAAAAAGCAGAGCGGGTTTAACGGCTGTTGAAATAGCCTCAACTCTCTCGAATACCACCAAAGCGTCATCGGAGGGAAGCAATAACAAAAGGAAAGAGTTGGAAGGAGACGAATGTAAAAACATATCTGTACAAACAGAAAGAGACACGGAGCAAACGACAAATGCGGAAAATAAAAACGAACTGAAGGGTGATGAAAAAGAAATAAAGGAAACGGAAGAAAAATCAGAAAAAAATGGCAGCGGTAGCAAAAAAAGTGAGGATGACGCAGGAAAGAAAAGTAGATTTTATGGTAAAATATCTGTTGTAACCAGCACGGTAGTAGATAGCAATACATCGGATGTTTTTCTTAAACATTCCGAAACCCGGTTTGATGTACCGTCATTGAATACAGATGTTCAAAGCAATTCCTCATCTCGCTTACCAACGCAAGAAATAAAGAAGTCTCCAGACCAAATTTTACTCGAATACTTCAAAAAACTAACAGCATCCGATGACTTGGACGCCACAATAGATTTTGATTATATTCAGTCTCTACTGTCTAAGGGAGCTAAAGTAAACATGGCAGATAATCACGGAGAGACCATTCTTCACGAGGTGTCTGTCTCATGGAGCGTAGATGCCGCGCAGTTTTTTATAAATCATGGTAAGTTGGATTGTGGTATAAGTTGATATTAATGTAATGACGGCAATGACTAGTTTAATGTCCATATATGATGTATAAATGATTGACCTCCGTAGTCAGTGATGATAATTAGTATATTGCTGGTTGACGATGAAATAATTACTGGGTTGGCCGTCACAAACCAGTCTTGAAATGCCTTAAGCTTTTCTGTTTTTGTCAACAGAAAATTGAAAAGTTTCGCAAAACTCTTAATATGGCAACTACAATCAAATAAGGATTTGAACGTAAACGTAAAAAATTGTCGTACCAGACAATTTGCATGTTGTACTACCAGAAACGTTTACAATGTCAGAAAACACAATTTAAAGAAAAGCTGAAGAAATATACAAAGCATGTTTTCCGTTCCTTCATAGCTTGGTAAAATCCGAGACGAGCGTTTGGGAGAATTTAAGAGCAGATCAGTGAAAAACTGAGACCCAGTGAGGGTTTTTACCTGCAAGAGAATTCTCACAAACTTTGTCGAGGTGCATGTAAACTTTGAAGTTATAGACAATTTTTACTTTGATTTACAATTTCTAAGTGAAATATTGAGGAAGACGGCCATTTCTAGGTTTGCAATTAGATATACTTAGTCAAGTAGAAATTTGTTGAGTACAAAATTATTCGCAAATTCTAAAAACATGTTTCGTAGTATCTGTTTTTCATTTCTTTCTTATTACTGTTCGTCCTCATTGTTTCTATCCGCAAACCTTTATCACCTTTAAAAAAATTCTACATTTCCTTAACATTCTCCATTTCTCTAGCAATGGGAAATGCATACATCAAGGCTTTGTTGCACACGCGCAAAGGTCTGTTCGTACTAACCAATAGTTAAATATTTATTGTGCATATTCATTAAGAATTTTTGTTTTTTGTTGGGTAGAGACTATGTTAAGTGTAGGTTTAATTCAGTCTGGAAAACAAAAATTGAAATCAGACTTTTATTAATATTTTTTTAAGTATTCAAAGTTTCAGCTTTCAATTCTTGGACGAGCCGCTTAAAGCCTGCGTTCTAACTGGGCGCTGATATCAAACATGTTACTCAGACTAGCCAGAGTTAATCTCAGCCAGCCACCACTGAATGTCAATGTTAGCAGCGAAAAGCTTTTATTGTATTAGTAAAGCTTTTCCAATGTGTCGATTTTAGACAATTTCCAGGTCTCCTTTTATACAGCATAAAAATACAAATAGCTTTTCAAAAATTGAAACGGTTATAACTTTTGAAAATGTATGTGGACAAGCCTACGAAATGTTAAGTTTAAAATGCATGTTTTTAAAATATTTACCACCGGTGTTTGTAGCTAAGCTACGATTACCAAAGACCAAGTGTTTATAGCTGAAGCTATCTTTGCAGGCTTCATTCTGAATCAGAATATGCCATTCTCGTAAAATAAAGTTTAAAGTATTTCAGTTAAAAAAGATGCCGTGTAGCCTGAGCAGCTTGATCACGTCAGAGGCAAACTAGAAGTCAGGCTCCAAGCTGCTCGTCCAAGTTTTTGAAGTTGAAACTTTGAGAGCTTTAGAGTCCATATCAAAAACATAATAAAAGTCTGATTTCGATATTTTATCAAAACTTGAACCAACAAATAACGAAGGTTTTAGCCGACCAAAACAAAACTTCCCTTCATGCACTTTAATATTCTTGCAGGGATCAATATCAGCTAACAGTTTGGGAATAACAACTTTTTGCATTGACAAATCTTATTTTTATTTTATAAGTTACAAGTTCCAGCCCAGCTTTGTAATTTACTTACGACGATGTGATAAAACATATCAACTTAGTGTTATTTTAACAGGTGTGTTATCCTAAAGAATTTCTTACAAAACAAAGAATCACTGATTAGAGCTGAACACTTTTATCACAGGCGCAGATATAAATGCAAAGGACAATTTCGGCCGCAGTCCCCTTCATGCGGCAGCAGCTGCTGATTACGTAGAAATGGTAACTTTTCTAATCACGTGTGGAGCAGATATTGGAGCGAAGACTACTGGTGAAGAACAAACTCCGCTACACTATGCAGCCAAACATGGCGCCGTGAATTGTGTGAAGTATTTGATGGCTAAAGGAGCAGATCTCGATTCTCGAGACTTCAAAGGCAGAACAGCTTTACAGGTACCATCGGCTCTAGCTAGTGCTACAATCATTGCTAGAAATAAATCAATAGAGCTATAATTAAGCGGTATTCTGTTTAGCGTTTAAATGCAGAAAGAAAAGCGGTCACAAACAAATTTTACAAAATTCACTACAAAAATACATAAAAACTTAGATGGGAGAAAATTTACTCACAATTGTTTAAGATGCACAAAGAGCACAAAATTATGGAATTTTCAATTCAAATTAATACACAGTCAGAATAATCTTTAATTTGGAATTAAAGATTCAGCTCTTTGCGGAATTTATCAAGAAGATGATGAAACATTACTACATCTCTTTTGGGAATGTAAACTACTACGAACTTTTTGGGCAGAAATTGAAGGCTGCTTTCATTCCCAAAATTTACTTAACAAAAACAGTTCCTTATGTAAGTTGGACGCCTTAGGGCTAATATCCATAACCAAAAGCTGTGCTCTTAGCTTCTGTATATCATGATAAGCTTGTTAATTGCAAGACATTATGTTACTTGCAAAATAAAAGGGGAACGGCCTCGGATAACTCAATTCTTATATCACATAAACAAAACTACGCTTCAATGGAAAAAATTTCTATGCCGGATAAAGATTTTGAATATAAAATGGAAAACTTTGTTTTCCTTTCTCTCCGTAGCATCCCTCGTAATCACAATATGATTCAATGAAATCCTCATAACACAGGCTAATTACCTTTAAGTGGAAAACTGGAACATCGCACAAGCTGCGCATTTCCGATTCCAAAAGTAAAATCACTACTACAAATAACAACAATAAACTACCATGAAGATAGTAACAAAATAATCTAAAAAGTCTCATAAGTTTGCATCTGCGTATAACTAATTTTATTTAAAATGTCTGCTTCTTCTTTTCTTTTACTTTTTATCTTTGTTGTCACCTTAATCATATGATTTTATGTATTTTTTCTTTCATTTTTTAAACATTTTGTAAAACAAAAATGTAAAAAAAAATATTAAAAAAAATCACTTCCTACATTTAAACTTCTAAAACTTGGAAACTATCATTTAACGTACGCGGTCAGTCTTTGGACCTTGCAAGTATTAATCGCATGCAGGCCCGTAGGAAGGTAAATTGATGTGCTTCGGCCTACTGTAGTAACTAAAAACTGCGAAGTGTAGAAGACACGAAGCAGTGCTAGGGGGGTCTGGGGGCATGCCCCCCCCAGAAAATTTTGAGAAAAATGGTGTGATTTGGTGCATCTTGGGGGTATCTTTTAGCACTCTTCAGGATTATATTTATGTAAAAAATAAGAAATAAAATACAATAGGTCTACTTACATGCTATAATTGCCAGGTAACAGAAAAATGTTAAATATATAAAAAGAACCAGCCCAGGAATTATCTAAATGAAAAATTGAAAAAAAAGGGAAACAAAAAACAAAACAAAAAACACGTCCCAGCCCAAAAGTGCTCCGGCCCGAGCCGGGGCAGCCGTTGCGGCTCCTACGGCCCTGCAAGCTTCGATATTTCATATATTGAGCGGAGAAAATAATGAGTCCTACAAATTGTTCTCGTAAAATTTTCATGCATTTTATTTTAGTTGCAAACAATTTTGTACTATCGACTATTTGCCGATTCCATGACTTTGTGCTGAGATGTAACAAAATAAAGTTCTCTGCCATTCCTCAGCCTCGGGTGTGCTCTTAGTCTTTTTAGCATGACGCTTTTATAAAAAAGGTTGTTATATAAAAAAGCGTGTCATCCACTTAACTCCAACTGAACAATCTTTTTTTCTCCAGTTTATGTGACTCATCTTGAAAGTCCTAAGTGGTTTTGTTTCACTCATCGGTAAAGTTAAGAAACATTTCATCCGCAGAACAGTTTGCGGATCGGGTTTAGGACGGTATTGCCAACACCCATCCATTCTTCGATCTTGCACGACCTAGCCTAGGTTTTTCGTACCAAATCGAGAACTATGTCATGGATTAGTTTACTTGATTTCTTGAAATTTTCGAAAAATACACAAAAAGATTTGACTAAACGACCGCTCTCTATTTGCGGCAGAATAAATGTAACCCTGGCGGAAGCGGAACCGCGCATTTTTGAGATGATGTTATTAATCAAAGTTATTCGAAGAAATTTAAAGTTATGATTAAATAAGTGAAAATTTCATCTTTGTTTTCATGCTATTTAGGATGAAAACCAAACGAATGGTGGAAATCGAAAGGCAGAAAGTGCTGCGAAAAGGCACGTATTCGTAATTCAATGTTTTACAAATCATGTATTAAAACTGTTATCAATATGCACCACGCTCGAAAGGAAAATTTAGGAAACGGCAAACAACCCTTAGTTGATCTAATTTTTGAATCAGATTGATGCTGTTGAACCACGTATCAGGTAGAACAACACTGGGATCTCATTCTCCATCCCATGTTAGATGAGATCATTCGTTCTATACTGCATGCCAGTGGTGTGCGTGCAGGTGACAGTTGCTAACCTATAAACGCTACAGCCTTCGCTACCTGACATGGATGAGGAAAAGTTAAAAGAGTTCAAGAAAGAAGAAAGGGTAGACGTTGGGTGGCTAACTGATCAGGTACTCGTTGTTCCGCATTTTATGCCTTAACCTTTTCATTAAATTATTCCTAGAATAGGTGATCTTTGGAATTTTCAGTCGCAGCAAAATGATTAATGAAACTCAAGAAGTATGCATGCACACTCATACTTTATATTACTATGAGAAGTCGAGATCAACAGGTCAACACGAATTACTCGTTAGTCGGGGTAACAAGTAACGTATCTTCTAGGGCTTTCAGAATGTTTTGAACTAAACGGTTACTCCACAAAAATAGGCGGCTGTGAACTGAGATAAACCGGATGTGACATCCATTATCTCATGAACATTTTATGGGATTATGTTAAGCAAATCAAATGCAACTCCAAAACAAAGTACTCTTACTTTTAATTAAAGCTCAATCTTACAAAATCGTCAAATTGTTGGACTTTTTATACCTCACATCAAGAAAAAGTAGCCAGCGATGAAACGTGAAGTAGCCGGCGGAGCTCCGGCGGTCGCCGGCTTGTTCTGAAAGCTCAGATTATTCTTCAAATATGAACAATTACCAACCTTTCATAAGCATTAATCACATTGAAATTATCGACATTACAAGTAAAAAAGTACGTTATATACTGTAAAAACAAATTATAAAATATAAAACGAATGTTTCTTGTTACCCTAAACATGTAGCAATGTATTGGAAAAATGAGAAATAACAATATGTTTAAAAATAAAGTATGTGTACATGATCATCTAGCAAAGACTTCAGTTTTATGTTATATTCTTGTGATTTTAGAATTAAGAATAACATGGTTTTCAGCAGCAAGCTTTTTCGTACAAAAGCTGCGTTCAACTGCAGGTGCGTACGCAAGAAGGGAAGGAGGGGGAATACACGCATCTCCCCCCCCCTCCTCCCCCCCTGCCCCAACAGCCGTAAAGGTCCACTAAGTCTAATCGATTATAAAAGTAAAGAATAAAAAATTAAAGTTTAGGATGGAAAATGATCATCAAAGTATATTTAGAAGCGGTCTTATATACCCGTAAAACAATCTCAATAATAAATTAAAATAAAATCTAATTTGTTAGTCCAGCAAAAGTACTTTAAGTCCAAAGACAAAGTGTTTTTTTTTGCACAGAACTTTCTTATTTTTATGCTGTCCTGAAAATATGAAAGTTGTTTTAAAATGACGTAATGTCTCGGGGGTTGGTCCCAAAAATTTTTGTTCGCACCTCCCCAGAAAAATTTCTGCCATGGCTGTCCATACAAGATATGTAAAAAATGTTTTGAAAATATGTGTTATGCAGATTAGTATCACGACTCGATATATCCTTAATTTAAGAGAACTGAATGCTAAAGCTAACCTAATTTGTTTCAATCTCACAAACTCTGTGATTATTTTTTAATTCTATATACTAGTTGAAAATTCTGAAAAACTAAGATTCTATAGCGAAATTAAGTCAAACTATGAATATGAAAATTATCTTGAATCAGTTGAAAACATATCATTTAGAAAGGAACTGACTAAACTAAGAATAAGTAATCATAATCTATTGATTGAAAGGGGACGGTATTGCTCTCCAAAACTACCAAGGGAAG
>JAOBAY020087856.1:0-10334 GCA_025331085.2 Zoanthus sociatus
CATTTGATAACACTCGAGAAATGTAGAAAACACTTGCCTGCGGCTCGTGTTTTCTACATTTCCCTCGTGTTCTCAAACGCTCAATTGGAGAGTAATATATAATATGAGCAGGAAATCACAGAAGACACAGGTGAGCAATTTTAAGCCTCAAACAGATTTGATGTGAATGTTATATATCACTTATCAAAGTCCAAGAATATGTAGAGCATATTTTGCTCAAAACCTCAAAGATAAAGTAAAGCATAGCAGGATGAATCTCTTGCAAATTTACGAACTCAGTTTCATTGTCTTTGTCTTAAAAATTATTATTAATGAAATTGATAAAGAGGAATTATATATCGGGTTTAAAACTTGAAAAAGCCCCACATCCTGCAGTGTCAGACCATCCTCCCTGCATAATTATACCTTTATATACAGTAAATGCTTTAAACATATCAAGGCCAGACCAATATAATTTTTCGAAGCACGGACCCGATCGAACCTGTTTCAGGAGAAATGAAAATAAAATAAAAAAGGACGGTATTTTTAAGAAAACCTATAACATTGACATCAATTTAAACGTTTTAAGTTTTAATTTTAAAATTTGTTGCAACAGCAAAACAACATGGAGGCTTCGTCATGTCTTCACATTTATAGAAATCATTTAGACACATCTTTGTGTTCGCATCGATCGCTGCACACTGAATTCGGAATCATTTTTAACACAAACGTTAACCACCTAAAAAACTTTGCTTCCAGAATGATTGCCACTATTTAATTTCAAACCGTCGATTGAATGTTGACACGTAATTCTATTCTGTTGTTGTAGAACCAATTTTTTTTTTGGCTTTTTTTTTCTGATCGACTGACCCTGAAAATTTAAAAAAACACCCGTGCTTCAAAAAATTAAATTGGTCTGGCCTAGCTGTGAAAGCAAAATATAAACACATAAATAATGAAAAAAAATTAAAGGCCAATGTATAAAATTTGTTGGATACTAAACAGCCATTTGGTTTGCTGTATCTGTGAAGACATTCTTCTATAACAGGTGGTCTGGCAAATGCTGCTTGATACATGATGTTAGCAATTCTCTAACCCTTTCTCCTTCTGTTGTATTGTAGGAATAGATTCTGTCTGGTTGAACATTAGGCTGTACTTCCTTGTCATAATCCATTTGTCTCTGAACATTGTCATCAGGAACTCTCAATCCATTCTTTTGACAAAAATTGTGTAACACAAAACAAGCATACAGATATTAGTTGTGATACTGTCTGAAGCTTCAAGTCAATACGCTTGTTCAAAATCTGCCACCTTGCTTTGAGTCTTCCATAAGCTGATTCTATGGGGTTTCTTGCAGACCTGAGCATATTGTTGAAAAGAACTTGCTCATTTGTTTTACAAGTGGGGTATTCTTTCATACAGTGAGGCAAAAGTGTGTATGCAGGGTCTGCAAGCAGTAAAGCAGGCACCTTGTCATAACCTGGCAAAAGTTCTCTATGGTAGCCTGCCATCTCTCAATAATTTATTTATGTGGGAGTTAGCAAAAACCTTGGCGTCGTGAACACTGCCAGGCCACTTGCATTTGACATCCAAAAAATTGCATTCATAGTCACAGATGGCCTGTTTGTTAAGAGTATATTTCATTTTGTACGAGAAAAAATCGTGAGAATTCTCTAATGGTTGTTGAATAGGTACACCATATGAGTGTTGTCCACGCATCCAAACACCTGAGGAAAACCAAGCTTGTTTTCAAAATAGATTATAAGGTTCCTCATTTCTTCCTCTGTTTTTGGAAGGTAAATATACTCTGGTCCAAGATGATAGGTTGGTGCGGCACATACCTGCGATACAACAACAGATACCGTTGGTATAGCTACCCCAAATGCATTTGCGATCATAAATAATACAATGTCAAGGCAGTTTTTTTCTCCACTGAAAGAGCAGAGTGGTTCGGAGATTTTGCATCAGGGGTAATGAACGGTCGTAACTTTTCAACTAGTTTCATAAACACTGTAAATTCAACTGTCATTCTTCTTCCATCAAATGCCCTTGCCACAGGTTAAGCCACCATTGCTCCGTTCTTCCTGGTTTTTTCCAGTATAATCGTGGTGTTCTGATTCTTCTTTGTCTTTTCATTCGAGAAACAAATTCATTTCGTCTCAGAGCTGATTGAGCGAGAAGCAGCTCACCTTGGGTTTCAAAATGCTGTAAAAATAATACGCTGGCTTGAAGTGCTGAAGAAACTACAGCAGACAGGCTTGAAAGTATCGTTGCAATGCCACGTAACACACGATGTACACGATCACCTTCGTTTGAAGACATTTTGCTACTGCTGTTTATCATTAGAATTTCCCACCTTCGATTACTCGCCCCGGGCCCAATATTTTTACATGTAAACACTCGACAATAGTAACCCAGCTTCAAAATCTCATATAAACTGACGGTTATGTTGTCCCGGCTAGAAGGGACAACCCTTCCTCCCGGGCTCATATAAACAGGGCCTAAAACAATATATTTTCGCAGCTTTGTGTTTGTGTTTTTGTTTTGTTGATAACAGCTTTTTTTTTCCAAAAAGTCGTCTTTACTAATATTACTAAAAAAGCCATTCACAATTTTGTAGCACTCTATATATCAAACTCAGGTTAACTAAAATAGTTTTCCGCTGTAACGCTCAATATCAAACAATTTTTGCTGTGCTAAGAGTCAAAATGCAACATGTAATAAAAATTATGTTGTTCTCACCTGGATTTCCGTCATTGTGGTTTCCATTTCATTCTGAAACTGTGATGCGCCATCACCTTCTTTTGCACGACTTTGCGACTGCTTTCACTCGCTCACCTTATCTGTTGGCATGGCACAGCTATTTATTTCGCGGAATGGAAATATCATAAATGAAACCACAATGAAAAAATTTTGATGCACGCACCTTATTTTGGCATTTGGACCTGTTGCAACCACACTGTTCGCTACTGCCTTTTCCAGAAGCCTTACACGTCCTTTCTTCCTGGTACATTGACCTATACATTTGCAACTTAGCTAAATGTTTTCCTAAAGTAGTTTCAAATATTTCATATTCAGTATTAGTTCCAATAATTTCGATTACATAGATAAAGTAAATTGAAGTTTAGTCTAGTCTCACCTTTGCTTCTTGCTCCACGTTCTCTTAGTTTTCGCCAAGTTCGTCATTTTCGTCGACAACTATAGAGCCGCAAATATTAAGTATTCACCAGACCAATCTTTTGAAGCATCAATACTTTCTGATTCCATTTGACTATGTTTCCTTTAAACAGTCCAAAAACAGTCCACCAAAGTGCGATCGAACGCGAACTCCTGAGTGCAGTTGTGCAGAGCGTTAGCCAATCACAGCAATGTATTGAACAATAGCAAAATTTCAAAACAAAAACAAACACGCTCAGTGGATGCGGGTTAAACAAATTCCTTTAAATTTTCCTAAAAAAATTAACAATTAACTTACAGGTTTTTCTTGGTTCAAGGACGACAAATTTCCAGGAATGAAAACAAAGTAAAGAAACAGAAATGGAATCAAGAACTGCGCAGGTAACATTAGAGACCTTCAGAACCGACGACGAGTACGAGTTTTTCCCATAGGTCATATTGGGCAAGCTGGAAGTTGCGAAAACGTCACGCCATCTCATTGTGTTACCAAAATCTCGTCGCCGTCGTCTTGTTTACAACGAGATTTGTGATAAAAGTCGGCGTGTTCACTACAAGTTTTAAGGGTATGGTATTTTCTTCCTTTAAATGTGTAATAGTCCATTGAAAAGTTCCAAAACAATACATCAACTAGTTTTACCGATGCTATAACGTTGGGAATATTACTGAGTGACGACAACAGTCAAAGCCACTAAAATTATTTTTTCGAGCCGCTAGCTAGTTAAGTTGTTTGTTTTGCACGAAAGTGTATAACACATTTTTCAATTAATCATCAAAACACAATCGCTTTGCCATTTTTTCAAACACATTTTTGTCCCCCTAAAAACAGGCCTCAGTTACAGCTGTTAGATTTTTTTCCTCTAAAAACGGACTTAATTACTTTCGAGATTAGTTTCAAAATCGAAAAAATACTAAAGTAAAATTTAATTTGCCTGAGTTTTTGAACTCGGATATACTTAAGTGCTTTCAAATCATTTAGCTATGTCAGTATGTGTTTTATTTCTTAAGTGCTACAGTTTTCATATATAGTCTTATTCATATATTACACAGAATATGGCAAACGAAGGAGCTGTGAATGTGAGAAGAAAGCTGTTTATTTGAAAAGATTCGCATGACAAGGCTTTAATACAAGAAGTTCTGGCCATCGAGCCATACAAGTTCAAGTCGGGCACAAAAGAAAAAAGCGCTGCTTGGACAGAGATCGCAGACAACCTATCAGAACGTGGATTACGCATTAATCAAAGATCTGTGAGGGAAAAATTTGAAAAAATGATGAAAGATTTCAAGAAAAGGGAAGCGGAGGAGGTGAGAGCGAGTGGAGTAGAGGTAGAGTTCGGTAAGAACAAGGAATGCAAGAAATAAGGGAGCGGATGGCAGAGGTGGAGGAGAAGAGAAACTGAAGACCAAAACAAAAAAAGGAAAAGGCATCAGCTGAAGAAATGAGAAGGCAAGCTACAGAGAGATTATCAAACTACAAAGAGAAAGGCGAATTCAGCGAGCGAGGAGGATGAGGAAATTGAAACATCACCAGAGAATAAAAGGAGGTACAATAGAGGTAATGCATCTATAGTTGAAGTGGTGGAAGAGAGCATCGAGCTCAAAAGAAGGGCACAAGAAGCCAGTGACGAGTTGAGAAAACGAGAACTTGATGCAAGGGTGGCTGACTTACAGCAGCAAAGAGAGTTTCAGCAACAATTATTACAACAACAACAACAGTTTCAACACCAACAACAAACATTCAACATTCAGATGATGGCTGCACTCAGCGAACTCATAAAATGTATTAAGAAATGACAATCTCAGTACAATTTGCATCAAGTGCAGATTTTCTGACTTTATTTGACAGAATGAATTTTGTTTCTCTTTTTAACTGTAATTTCTTTTAACTATAACCTCAGATTTTTATTAGCTTCAAACTTATAAAAATAAAACAATGTTTTGATAATAAATGACTTGTACTTGTAACAACAATTCTACAAAACCTTTCTTATCTTCAGTAGGCAGTGACTGTATTATAACAATTAATTATTTATCATGCCAAAAAGCTCAACACTAGAACCTATCTTGTTGAAAGAATTTTGCTCATTTATTTTGGCTAAAAGCTGGGTGGATGATCTGACAAGACCATATCTCAACAAATATTATGGTTATAGTTAAGCAATATCAACAAACAGAATAAAAACCAGTATCCATAGTCAGTGTATTAGCTTTCAAATAGTGGATGTTCATTTTCCACTATTAAAAATAATTGACAGGAAGAAAGAAAAGTTAATTTCAGAAATATGGCAAAAGAAGCAATAAAATATTATAGGGTCTGCAATTTGGTGCCAAAAAATTAGGGTTAGTAGGGTAATGGGAACCACAAATTTTATTTTCAAAAGTTGACACTATATTTGTGTTTATAAAATGCATTTGTTGCAGATGTAAACATCTTTTAAATGTGTTTGTTACACCAATTTTTTGATCTCTCCTTTTTTTGCAGATGTAAACATCTTAAAAATATGTTTGCTACACCAATTTTTACAAAACCTTTCTTAACTTCAGTAAAAAAAACCCCTGTAATAAATCATTTATTTTTTATCATGCCAAAAAGCCATACACTTTTGAACAACCAATTTTTTGATCTCTCCTTTTTTTTTGCAGATGTAAACATTTTTAAAATGTGTTTGCTACACCAATTTTTACAAAACCTTTCTTAGCTTCAGTAAAAAAACCTGTAATACATCATATATTTCTTATCATGCCCAAAAGCCATACACTGGTATATACAGTATGAATTAACATGAAGCACAATCAACTGGTCAGTCCCAATGGGAAATACCTTATTTTGTTTTATAGGGTTAGGCATATATTTACATTATAAAGAAAGCTTCCTTGAAAATTGCACTCAGTCTGGGTTCAAACATTTTTGATATAACAAGAACATTTGAAAATAAAAATGGATATTAAATGAGCTTATTTACTGGATAGAGATCTAGATATAAAGACACATATATACGAAAATCTTAAAATATATACTAGGTAATTAACTCATAAAGCTACGTACAACTCCTTAGAATTTTGGGCGGATAACACTAACAATACAAAATAAATAATATTAAATAATAATATGTTTTTACAGTCATACAAAGTTTATAATGATACAACAATTTGGACTTCAGAAAAAAGGAAAATTAAGATAACCGCCATTCAAATTAAGATAACATAGAAGGTCTGCATATGTCTGGATAAACTCAATGAAAATGTATCTCTTCAATCTTACCTCTAACTGTATGGAAGTTTAACAATTACATTTTTTGATCTATTCTTTTTTCTGTTTATTCCATTTTATTATAAATAGCACAGATATTACAACTGTAAGGCAAAAGTCAGAAGCTTAAATGGCTTGGGGCCAGCATGAATAGAAAATGATTTACCATTTGATGAGAACAGACTCACCAATACTATTCAAGAGTATTTCAAAACTTAGCATGTCTATGAAATCTATATTCTTTTCATTGATGTTTATATTTATAACTTCTGAACAAAATGGTTTGTTTGGTTTCCTTGAATATTGTTTTGTGAAATAAATCACTGATCACTACATACATATGTATACAAAATTTTTAGCAAACTTGATGACAGCTTTTTACAGTGTTAAACAAAAACTCAGCAGTAATGGTAAATAAATAAATAAATATATATATATTCTATATTATATATAGAGAGAGAGACAAATAAAATTAAAAGTTATTTTAGATAAAGGTTTGTGGCATTGTTTTTTTAGTATTCCACATTTACTCAACAAACAAATAAAAATAAAATTTATTTAAATTTGAAAATACTCCTGAAGTGTTGGTGGCCTCACATCAAAAAACATGCTGGTTGAATTTCCATATAGACAGGTTAAAGCATTTCTCAATAATGCACTGACTGCATACATTTTGCCTACTGGACTCAGCCCAATTTTCAAGTTCTTCTTGTAGTCCATATGGGCAAAGTTTCGTAAAATATCTCCAAAAACCCACTCAACAGCAACTCTTACTGCACTCATTGAGGCATTAAATTCTTGCTGATGTGCAGTAAGATTGGCTTCACAGTATGGAGTTTGCAACCAGATCCTATGTGGATAGGCAGGATCTCCGTAAATGCAAAGGGGCTCTCCTGTAGGGGAATGTGAATGCTGTTCTAACTCGCCCAGGAGTCCAGACATCCGGAGCATCCCAGCGTCATG
This sequence comes from Zoanthus sociatus, assembly GCA_025331085.2. NCBI lineage: Eukaryota > Metazoa > Cnidaria > Anthozoa > Zoantharia > Zoanthidae > Zoanthus > Zoanthus sociatus. The sequence continues at coordinate 7,367 of JAOBAY020087856.1, forward strand.
TCGCTTTCCCTCTGCAAATGTTTTTGAAGAACTTGTAAATTACAATCAACCTGCTCATAATATATATTCTGTTTATGGTTTTCAACATTTTAAAATCTACCTAACCTTGACAAAGACAAAAATTAATCTCTGATACAAGATACAGCAGGTGAAAAAAAAAATGAACATTAATTTATACACATAAAGCTTATTATTATTTATTACAAAATAAATAAATATTAAATGAATAAATTTAAATAAATAAAAAAATAAGTAAATATTTTAGTTAGCATTTTTTTAAGATGGTTTAAACAAAAAACAAAAATCCGATGCAAATGAATTTTCAGGCTTGAACAATATAAGCTCAGCTTGAGCTACTATTTTATTAGGGAGAAAGGTTCTAACAGCTAATACTTTTCCAAGTGATTTTATAACCTGTAAACGAATTCATATCAGATATAAAATCTTACCTACAGGGCCATAGAGATTGGCAATAAGGCCATTTGGTGTAACCACGGATTGAAATTTAATTGCTTGAACCCGTTTATGGCCATTGTACATAACTCGTTGGTTGTGGCCTGGTCTTGCAATGGGACGCACCGTCCCATCCACAAATCCCCAACAATTATTCAAGGCGGCGCCTTTTTCATGTATAACATTGGCAAATTCTTGCAGTTGGTGTGGTTGCAACCACGGTTGGTCCATAGTTGTTAATAGGTGCCCAAAAGTATCGTGGATATGGTCACAAACAACTGCCACAATTTCACTAAGTTCTGGGACAGATCTACCAAACCTCGGAATCAGGTCAGACAACCTGCACGGATACGCAAATCTGCGTAAAAGAGTACAGAGTCCCTCCATTCCACCAGCGATCGTACCATTCCGACAAACGAAAATATTTGGAATTCGGAGAGCCTCTTTAACGAGAGGTAAATCTGCCAATCCAAATCGAAATTCAGCCTTGCATTCATCTTCGGTCAACTTATTCAGTTCAAAACGATTGTACTGCCAGTAAGGAAAACACGGATTTTTCCTCAACACGTTATCAAAAAGTAGAACGAAGTCGTCGTCATCGATGTTATCATTTACGTACATAAATATAAGATAATCTTGAACTGATCTTCCATTGAACATTTTCAGATAAATTTCAAAACAAGTTACAATTACCACGCTCTCCAACCCGGACTCGTACTCGTTTTGTTTTTAAAATCTGAAACAAAAACTGTTGCAATCTGACGACGGCAACAACATTGGCGTGATCACTCGACCCAGACCTCACACTGCTAAAACTCGTACTCGTACTCGCAGTCGTAGTCGGTTCTGAAGGTCTCTATTGTCAGGCTAAAGGGCGACATCCCGCGAACGACCGTAGCTCAATGCCATCGCATTTCAGGGTCTTTTGGAAGGAAGCCTCTCTTTCATGTTATCGCAAGCCAATTTAAAGTGCGTTTAAAGTGTTTAAATGAGATGGCATCTCGCGAGACTCATAGCTCAATGCCATCACATTTCAGGGTCTTTTGGAAGGAAGCCTCTCTTTCATCGCAAGCCAATTTAAAGTGCGTTTAAAGTGTTTAAATGCGATGGCCAGCATCTCGCGAGACCCGTAGCTCGATGCCATTACATTTCAGGGTCTTTTGGAAGGAAGCCTCTCTTCCATGTTATCGCAAGGACCAGGATCTTTACAAGCAAATCCAGGACCTTCTCTATCAACTATATTAAAACTGAACGCTTTACACAGTTTTTTTTTCAAAACAAACTTTATTATTTGGCTTTACTGGATCGGCTGATCCTGAAAATGAAAAACAACTAATGACAGGTCACTTTGGACAAATATCAGACTTTGTGAAGTTGCGGTTTTTGTTTTACAGCGCCGTTGTTTCAAAAAACATTTTAAACGACAACCTATTTTTATAATTTCTGGAAACAAAGAAAGAAATGCTTTGCCAATTCCAGGATTTTCAAGCACCACGGCCCAAATTGAAGGAATTTCCAAGGCCTGGAGATTTTCCCCCAATTCTTGGACTTTCCAGGATTTTCAAGGACCGACGTGAGAACCTTTTATCCACCAAGTGGTACTGTTTTCGGAAACTGTGACATGTTGTAAGTCCACAGTAACAAACTGCTAGTAAAACAAGAAATATTCTAATAAAACTTAATTATTTACATAAAATAGCAACAATAAAAACAAAACAGGACTAAATTTTTGCAGTCACACAAGCTGCCACTCACTTGTTCTGGAGCCATGTTTTGCGCAATTCTTGTCCTAACGAAGTCCACTACTTCTTGATTTGACAAGACATCCCATATTCCTGAGGAGAACAACAAACATCTATGACTGCCTCAAGTTGCTATAAGTGCAAAACAGTGTTTTCAAAACTAGCCGTTGGCCGTCGCATCCAACAGTAACTTTTCCATTTGCGACGCCTGCTTTCCCTTACGCGTTTTTTCCGTCCACGTTTATTTCATTTGTTATCAATCACATGCATCATAATTATTTTGCTCTTTCAAAATTTCAGTTACTTTCTTCAACTCTTATTTGAACGAAAGAAGTGCAATGTTTTGGCTGGAGTTTTAGAACCTAATAAAAATGCCAGTGTTTTTTGGTATCTGAAATATACCATTTTGCTTCTCAAACTGCTGGAGAATATGTCACCAAGAGTCTAGAATTTCAAAATTTTCGGGGAGAGCATGCCTCTGTCCCCCTTTCAAAGGTTGTGAAAACACTGCAAAACTACTAAATTCGCCATTTTAAAAACGAGGAGAGAAAAGGGTTCGAGTTTGGACCGCCGATTCGTAAACAATATTGCCGGCTTTCATGTCGAGAGAGCCTGGGTACAAGTCCCTTGATTCTTATAATTACTAAATATGACCAACATAAAAAGAAAGACCACATTATAAATAGCAAAATCCCCAAGTTTGAGGTTAAACGGATCAATAGTTAACGAAATATAGCTGTTTTAAGATACAAGAATTTCTAAAGAAATGTATG
>JAOBAY020087865.1:0-10334 GCA_025331085.2 Zoanthus sociatus
AATTTTTACTAACCATGTCGGGTTAGTTGGACACATGTTTAGTAACCAAACGTTGAAAATTACTAACCGTTGGTTAATGGGTTACCGTTAATTTCGAGCCCTGAAAAGAGATTTTGCTTTAGACTGCATGGAAGTGTATATAACTGTTTTTATTTATTTATTATTTTTTTTTGCATTTTCACACGCAAGCACGCTCAGTTTTCGTTCTTTTGCATTTGCTTCTAAATTGAATAAATATAGTTGTTTTTAATTCTTAGATCTCTTAATACTTAGTTTATTTGTCCTGCTCGACATGTTGTGGTCTGTTTTTAACTAATTTAGTATTTATATAAGGTGACCCATGTGAATAAGTTTTCTTTTGGGTTTTCCTGCCGTTTATCTGATGTAATGTGAATTTGAATACTTAGATTGCTAGCAAAATCAATAAACTTCAATTTCAACTTGTAGTAAATATGAAAAATTGGAGCAGATATGAGTAGAATCCTGGAAAAGCTAATCGTGAACAGGTTGAAAAAAAGCATATGAGACACACTTTGGAAAAAAACAATTTGGGTCTCGGCAAAATAAGTGAACATCTGATGCATCATCAACATCTTCATTGCAAGGATAATAACCCAAAGGTGCCAAGGGACTTTGATAGTTGTAGATCTAACTGCAGTATACCACCATGTTCCATGCGAGTTCCTTTTCATGTGCACCGAAGCAACCCATCTCATTGAAGAATATCTACGAGCAGGGGTTTCAATAACATTAGTTATAAGTGGCCATTGAAGGTGTAATAGGCTGCTGTTACCACTAAAGGAGCCAAAAGGACGTAAGGGCGTAAAGGCCAAACAGACGGCAGTAAGAGGTCCCACAGGCGGCGGTAATCCGCCGGTAACCGGCTTTTATTGAAACCCCTGTCTATGAGGGAAGGACGGCATCAATACAAGGAATGTAAACGGCCTTTGACTGTGTCCTTCAAGTCGCAGCACAAGGAATTGAAAAGCAATTTCCGGACTGCTGGAGTATTCCATTTCAGTACAATATTTCATATTTTGTACGACGAAAATCAAAGGAGGAAGAGAAAAATTAGTGGCCTCGAAATTGTAGGATAGACTTTATATGCAGATAACGTTAAGGTAATCAAAGACGGTAAAAAGACCCTAAATATTCTCAATGATACTTGTAAGAGATTTGGTTGGACTTTAAGAAAAGCAAACCGAAAGTATTCAATAACCAAAAACTTGCAAATCAGGATGCTTTGTTCACTATTGGACCAGAGAAGATAGGGAATTTAAGATCTTCACCAACCTGGGACATGTGATTACAAACGATACCAATAACTGTTTCCTTCAACATAAAAGAATAAAACCTATAGGAAAGTTTTATGAACTTTCATCGATGCTGTGTGGCACAAAATGTCAACTTGCGGACAAAAAAGAAAATTTTAGAATCCTGTGTTAGACCAAGTATGGAATAGCTGCTTGGTTTCCAAATGAGAAGGAACTAAGAAAACTAGAGAGCTGTTGAAAATACGAGATACGTGTATGGTGAAACGTGGCTGGAATGAAGGCATGCCTCTGGAAGTGATGAAGAAGCTGATTATTTCTTCATTAATACAAATGAGCAGATTTAAAACATTTAAAACAAAACCTCTGCTACTCTTGATATACAGTCAATACCTCAAGGTAAATTTGTCGTACTGAAAACACTGCACTTACAAAGATCGAATTGTCTACTAAACCACAAAGAAGATACTATCGTGATCCCTGGATGAAGATATCGGAGTTTCTTAGAGTATCAAGTGATCAAGCTAAGAGGATAACTCAGTTAGGAAATGAACTTGCAGAATTCATATGGAAACGTTTCAATTCGTCTTTGTGATAACGTTCATTGTTAGAGGAAATTACAGGACAGAACAGGAGGAACATGATAGAGGTTACATTGATTCACGGCGAGATATTCTAGATCAATTCTCAATTCAGTCTTTTGCTGGAGATACAAAAGTGCTTTATTTTTTCTGCTTTTGGAAGTGGACGGGCGTGTGTAGTGGAGAATTCCGCATGTCTGGAATTGATGTAATTTGCTGTTATGCGTCATTTCGTAAAGACTTTCATATTTCTTGGCTGCTGGTAGCGTTGACTGCAGTTAGACTTGGTTTAATTTTTCAATACGAAATTAAAGAATTGACAATGACAGTCGTCTCTAACTTTATCCAGAAATGTTCTTTCTACTAAAATATTTTTGTGAATATTCATGTTGTCAGTTTGATGTACTATATGTAGTTCAGCTTTGTATGTGGGCAGAGAGGTGTTGATTTCGATATAACTTAAAATTTGGCATTCTAGCAAACATGCACTTGCAATATAACCTTTTGAGATAGTTTTAGGTTAGCAGTTTAGTTAGGATTCTGTTTGCTGAGTTCTAACAAATTTTGTCTTGCAGCTCAAAGTATGGAACGACCACTTCCAACCAGCATCACAGAGTATAAAAACCATCCGCTGTAAGTATCACTCACTAAGTACAGTAGATGTTATTGATAATAATGATGGTCTTTCTTCTATTTATTACAGTGGGCATGGCTCACGCAGTTTGTTAGATTTCTGCCTTTCAGATCTGGGCAAACGTGGTTGGTAAGATCTGTTTTTCTTCCACAAGGTTCCCAGTTCGATCCCAGCTTTGCTGAGGTTTGAATATTTGTGCGATCTTCTTTTCTACGTAAGCCAACTCATCTTTTCACCCTTCCGGGGTAGGTAAATGAGTACCAGCATTTACTGGGAGCTAACCTTCGATGGATTAGTGTTCCATCCAGGGGGAGTCAACGATTCTCATCTGCTTAACACTACAGAAACTGGAGATGAGTGCTTGCTCCGTGGGCCTCTAGGCTCATAAAGGATTTAGTTTTTAGCTTTCAGATCTAGAAGGTCCGGGGCTGCTGTGATTTGTGGTAATTTTTTTGCCAAAGCTGATTCAGCTTTCCATCCTCAGGAGGATGTTAAATAGTGTGCCAGCATTTACTGGAGTTAGGTTAATGCCGGCTTTTTTCAAAATTTTTGCTGTTGCCATTGTGTTAGCTTCTTTTTATTTTGAAATGATTTTTATAACTTTATTTAAAAAAGGCATCCCTCTGTTAATATTACCCAAATCCTATGGTTTCCAACTGGTACAACTGTTACAAGTAACCAATAAACTAACCGAATGATTAATTCTTAAGATAAATTTTTTTTATTGTTATTTACTTATTTATTTTCTTATAACGTTTCGTTGTCAATCAATATACTTCAAAGGAGAGACTGAAAAGAAGCCAAATTGGACAGTTTATTGTCAGTCTTTATGGTTACTTAATTTGTTATTTCTTTGGACCGAGTTTTGGTAGAGTTATTTATTCTTTTTCACAATTTCTTCTTACCTCAATTTTTATGTTCACGAACTGTTTATCTTATGCAGGTATATTCTTAAGAGACATCTTCTAAAGTTCGAAGGTATGTTTTCATACTAGGTGTGACTTCTATTAACCTTTTTATGCCTTAGTTTTTTTTATGAAAAGAAGTTAGCGTTTATATACAAGTGTATATGGTTCACTGAAATATGAATTTGTTTCGACTACCTTTTGTCGCATCAAGTGGTTGTTTGTTAAAGGGGAATTCCAGTCAAAAACATTTTAGCTTTAAATAAAAGCTAACAATTCCCTTTTCTTGACTGCTGACAAAGTAATTTGAACAACAGGACAATCATAATAGATAATATATATAAATACATGTGAAAACAAGGATCTGAACCACGGGTTGTAGAGCGTTCAACAAGTGTACGAAAGGTCATGGGTTCAATTCCCATCTGGAGCTCAGATTTCTACTGAGTACCATGTCTCCACATGTATTAATATATACAAAGTAATTCCATCTAAATATTAGCAGCAAAAGCGAAATAACTGTTCAAAATTCGTAATTTCGATGCCATGTTGTTCCTTTCTTTACTGACGTCGTTTGGTCAGCGACTTTACGTTTTGACGTCATTGAGTGCTAGAAAGCTGCTGTTTTGCAAGTGCAAAGCTTTGTATTGTAATTGAAAGGGGTAAACCTGAATGTTGAATGTTTGGTTCCGGCAGCAATGAGGTATTCCTCCTCCTTAGGAGGGGTAGCTGTATTGGAAAATAAATGATTTATCAAGTTCAAGCGACTTTCATGTCTGCAACGAAAAGAACAACATGCAGGGCTCGACAAGAACATGAATTCTTGCTTGCCCGGGACAACTTTTAGCTCACCCAAGCACTTGGGGGGCTTGTCTAAGCACTTGTTCATCGGGCAAGTGACTGAAAAGTTATTTGCCCGACCTGAAAATGTAATTGTCCCTGACAACCTGTTTGTCGAGCCCCTAACATGGCGTTGAAATCGCGAACTTTAGCAGATATTTCTCTTTTGTTGTTGATACTTTGGTTGAAGTACTCTGTGAGCAGTCAAAGAAAGGTAATAGCTTTTAAACCTAAATTACTTTTTGATGGAATTTCCGTTTTAAAATATCATTTATACCACCTATCTCACATTAATTTTACTACTATATTATGGAGGAATCGCTTGCTTAACAAAAGGTATTATTCCTTAAGGTTCAGCAGCAAAACAAATCATGGAGCGATGAGTTGCATTATGTTATTTATCAAGTTAATTATGTATATAAATATGTATATTTGCAGGAGTATTTGGTACCACGAGTGATTTATTTTTAGTTTTTATTTGTACCATAATTTGCATATTATTTACAGTGATAAAAGGTAAAAAAAATTTAAATGAAAAAGGTACAGGCTCCCTGAAATCACTAAAAAGCTAAGTGTCAAGGAGCCAGAAACATGGCAAAAACCATCAGTGTGGTTTGTTTCCTTAGAGGTATGTAAAGTTTGCCCCCACAGAAAAAAATCCAAGGTCAATGGCCCTGAACACTGAGTTGTGTAAATTATATTATAATGTGCCAACTTTCACTTTCATTTTTTTGATAAATCTGTGTATTGTAACCAGTTTTTCAGGTTAAAATTTGCTAAACTATCCACGGTGTTGGTTTTTTCCTTTTTGGATTACTGGTTTAGATTTAGACAGATTTTTAGATAGATTTAGATCGTTTTATATCACGCAGTAGAAAAGTCCACTATGGCTGTAACTTTGTACTGCCAGAATTCGTAATAGTTCACAAAATTTTTTAAAAATTAAAAATTATGTTTGCTCTGCATTGAAAGATTCAGTTTTTTAAGAACGATCATCTGATTGCTGCTATATTTTTCTGCTTAAAATCATACCACTGTACATAATAAATGTTACTATAATTCCATCATGCCGGTATAACAAACACGTGAAATTGACGATACTTGGTTCTAAATTTATTACTTGCATTATTCTCCCTCACATACCAAGCTTCTACTCAAACTTGTTTTTCGTTTCTAAGCTTTACTTTTACAAACATACATATATACATTTTTCATTCTTCTTAAACGGATTTTATATATATGTTAAAATTTAGCTTCCTCTGCTAGCACGAACTATGTAATCCACAAACACCATGGCATATGAGCAGTTCAGCAAAGTTTTAAATGCTGTCTTCGGATATTCTACATATTTATCATATCAATAATGCCAAATACAGTTTTTTTTTACGTCCGTGTATAAAAATTTGTCATACCTATGGCTTCGGTGTACAGTCTTATGGCGCCTTCGTAGTTCTGTTGTGTGTACAGTTTATTCCCTTCAACTTTCTTCATTTCCGCTAATTCTTCTCTTGATCTGGCGATGATTTCGTTAAGCTTTTACAATTTGTACTAAGGTTTTAAAAAAGAATTTCTCTGAAACGTTAACGAAAAAAATTCCACTTACTTAGTTGGTATTTCTGTTTCATATTCCATGTCCATACTTGTATCAGCAGTGCTATGTACGCCACCATTAATCAAACCTTTACCGGTTTCCATGCTGTCGACCGTGGCCATTTTTTCTAGTAAGCTTTTCGCAATGTCTAGGTAAGTAACCAAGCCTCCGAAAATCGCGAGCTCTGGTATGTTACCTAGGGAGAGTTTGTTTGTCTGGGGTCAAAGTCTTCACAAATGTCGATCGTTTACACTTTTACTAGCGTACAATCGCATATCAAGACCCCACAAATGAGTCATGCTATAAGTCAGCGGTTTTTCGCATAAAATTAGGATTAGGGTTAGCTAGCTTTAGGGTATGGATTAGGATTGGGGATGTTAGGGTTAGGATTACCGGTGTTTTTTTCTCAGGTTAAGCATTTTGCGGACTCACGACTCATGTTAGCTTACATGTTAACCAGTCTTGATGGGCTGTTAGTAACTTCCGTGAATAAATATAGTTATTGTTTGACACTGACTGCAGGGAAAGTCCTGTTGACAACCCAGAAAGATGGGTGACAAAGCGGAGAGACGTTTGACAATATGACAGAATACCGATGGATCAATACGGTTTGCAGCCCCGGTCCTGGATTAATTGCAACAAGTCGAAATACAGAGATATGCCCTCGAGATCCCCGGGGAAAACGGAGGGAGAATAAGGGATCAACGAGAAATTCGGATAGCGCGGATAATGAACTTGGATCGGAAACCAACAGTGAGATAGGAGGTGTCAAAGAGAAGTTCAGTTGCTGCGGCAAGACCTTTAACACTCAGCATGGGTTACGAATACATCAGGGCAAAGTATGTCAAAAGAAAGTTGCTCAGCAGCGCAGGTCAACAGACCACAAGACGCGTGGCCAGAGTCCCCAGGAAGCTCACCACAGCGAGACTCATCCCACAGCCGAGCCTGATCAGTTAGGGACATACTATGGACAACGGAAACCCAAGGTGAAGTGGCCAAGGGCAAATGACGCAGCAAGTTATAAGCAGTTTGACAATGAAGTTTTCAAGATCGTATCCCGTTCCATGGGTTGCACAGAGCAAAAGTTGGAGAGGTTGGCAGAGATAGTGTATGAAGAGGGCAAGAAGAGGTTCGGGCTAGATGTAGGCAAGCAAAAGAAAGTGGAGGGGAAGAAGTCACGGTTATCAAGACTACAGGAGAAAATTGCAGCCCTGCGAAGAGAAAAGAAGAAGTTGAGGGCAAGATGGAACGAGGCGCTAGCTCCCTGAGGAGAGAGAGGGACTGAAGGCACTCTATGAAGACGTGAAGAAACAGCATCGACAGATTATGAGGAGGGAGAGAAGGATGCAGAGAAAGAAAGACACAGGTGCAGACGCAATTTTGTCAAAAATCCATATAAATTTGCCAAAGGTTTATTTATAGAAAGTAAGAGCGGAAATCTGGAATGCACTAAGGAGGAATTGGAAGACCACCTGAGGTGTACGTACAGCGACCCAAAGAGGGAGGAAGAAATGCCGGAAATTTATGGAACTCGTAGACCTGCTGAGCCTGGGATACAGTTCAACTTAGGGGATATTAAGAAGAAAGAGGTGGATGAGTTTGTAAAGAAAACAAGAGCAAAGAGTGCGCCAGGGAACGATGGAGTTGGTTACAAGGTTTATATAAAAATGCCCACGTCTATGGGCACGATTGTTTATGCTATTACGCGAGTTGTGGAGGAAGAAAAGTGTTGCAGAAAGGTGGCGCATTGCAGAGGGGATCTATCTGCCAAAAGAGAAGGATGCAAAAGAACTTGGCCAGTTCCGACCAATCTCGTTGCTCAACATCGATGGCAAAATCATGTTTGGTGTGATCGCAAATAGGGTCATTGAATTTGTGCAGAAAAACGGCTTCATAAACGAGTCAGTACAGAAGGCGGGTATCCCAGGAATACCAGGTTGTGTGGAACATGCTTTCGCTATCTGGGAGGCAATCCAGACTGCAAAACAACAGAAGGAAGATATATCAATCGTGTGGCTTGATCTTGCGAATGCATATGGCTCTGTACCACATGCGTTGATACGAACAGCAATGGACTTCTTTTGGATCCCAAAGAAGTTACAAGCCATGCTGATGGAGTATTACGGCACCTTTAAAATGCGATTCACGACAGGTACATTCACTACCGACTGGCAGCGACTGGAAGTAGGTATTGCAGCAGGTTGCACAATATCGGTCATCCTGTTTGTTATGGTGATGGAAATGCTTCTAAGATCTACGAACTGCGACAGCACCCTCGTAAGAACACCAATGAGGGCATTTATGGACGATATTGCGATCCTATCGAAACAAGTGAGTGCAACTGAGAGGGTCCTAGCACGACTGGATGAACTTATTACATGGTCACGCATGAAATTTAAAGCGAAGAAGTCTAGGAGTGCCACCTTCATCAAAGGAAAGCAAAAGGAGATAAGATATAAGATCGGAGGGGAAGAAATACCAACGGTAAAGGAACAGCCTGTCAAAAGCCTTGGAAGATGGTACAAAAGCACACTGGGTGACAGAAGCCGAGGAAATGAAGTCCAAGATATGGTGGAGGAGGGTCTCAAGGCAATAGACAGGACAGCCCTGCCAGGAAAATTTAAATGCTGGTGCCTGCAGTTTGGCCTATACCCCAGGATAGCATGGCCTCTCATGATGTATGAGGTTGCATTGACACGTGTAGAAAGAATCGAACAAAGGTGCAGCGTGTATATAAGAAAGTGGCTTGGTCTTCCAAAGACCTTGAACAGCACAGCAATATTCGGACGAATTGGTCAGCTGCAGCTACCAATTACATCCATCGTTGAGGAGTATAAAGCTGGCAAAGTCCGAACCGTGATGACCTTGCGGTACTCCAAGGATCCATCTATAAGAGATGACCCACCAGAGGTGCGCACAGGGCGGAAATGGAGAGCGGAGGAGGCTGCAAATGCTGCAATTACAAACTTAGAGCATGCAGACATCGTAGGAGCAGTCCAGGAAACAAGAGAAGGACTCGGTGTGAGGAGCTTTAAGCCCTTCTGCATGAGTAGCAGTAAGGAAAAGCGAGATGCTGTGGTGAAAGAAGTAAGGAAGGAGGAGGCAGAGAGACGGTACCTACACCTTGTTAAATGCAGTCACCAAGGCCAATGCCTCCTGTGGGAAGAGTTGGTAGTGCCAAGAAAAGTCACCTGGAAAGAAATATGGGCCTGCTAGGGCAGCCTTCTTAATTAAAGCAACCTATGACGTTCTTCCATCCCCTGCTAACCTTGTAAGGTGGAAAGTTACAGATGATGATAAATGCAGGTGTGGTGAAAAGGGAACTGTTCGTCATATACTATCCCGATGCAAGCTCGCCCTCAACAGATTCACCATCTCGTTTTGGTTTCTCTGCAGCTGAACTCAGGAGGCTGAAATGTGCCCTCCAGCAAACGGAGGAGAAGGCGTCGCTATGGATTTGGCTAAAGAGAGATGATAATGCTTGGCTTGAATGAGATCTCGCCACGCAGCCAGCACCAGTACCAGCAATGACACCTCCTAAAGGGAGGGGCCCCGCCACACTGGAATGCAGTTGAGGAGAAGGGGCCGAAACTGGCTGGTGTGGTTCCTCCTGATGATGTCGCTGGTGCTGGATCCTACAGAGGAGCTGCTGGCTGCGATGCACCATATGACCTGGGTGTTTCTCTTCTCATGTAAAATCAACGATTGAGAGGTCATAGGCCGATCCCAAATGCATAATATGAAAACAAATCTGCGAGGCAAGTTGCCGCAGTGTGAGCGCGTGCCGCAACTAACGTAAAAAGAACATAAAAAGAAACATTATATCCTAGCTCGGACAATTCATTAAGATCTGTCGAGAACAATTGGGTTTGAGCGAAATCAGAAGTTATATGACCCGGTTCTGGACAGTGTACTTCAAAATGAGGATTGCAAGTTGTTGTGGGATTTCAGTATAAGGACGGATCATGAAATTGAGTCTAGAAGACTGAAGTTAATAAATATTGACAAAAGAGAGAATAATTGTCAAATTATAGATGTGGCAATTCCGGAAGATGGGAGGGTGAGAGTAAAAGAAGACAAAAACCAGAGAAACATGATTTCGAAAGAGAAATTCGAAAGATGTTGGATATAAGGCCAAATGTAATACCCATAGTGGTATTTGACATTAATATAATATCTGATGACCCTCTTTGCGGACAAATCCACTGAATTGATTCAGAGATCTGCACTGTTGGGGATGGCAAGAACTTTTGAGAAAAGTGCTGGGGAGTAGAATAAAGGATACGTTTCGGTTGCCATAGGCAACAGCTTGTTGCCCAGAACCAATGAAAGCCACATTTTTCTGAGAGTTTTAGCAAATTTTGTCCCTAGGGACGATTAATCATCGATTTCAAGACAGGTATAAACCATTCCAAGCTGAGTAGTTTAACATGACCATGACTTGCGCATGCACTCTAAATTGAAAGATGGCAAGGTGAGGCGTGTGCTAGACCCCCTTAAATAATAAGTTAC
>JAOBAY020087876.1:0-10334 GCA_025331085.2 Zoanthus sociatus
TACTACTACTACTACTACTACTACTACTACTACTGCTACTACTACTACTACTGCTACTACTACTACTACTACTACTATTACTACTACTACTACTACTACTACTACTATTACTACTTCTACTACTACTACTACTGCTACTACTACTATTACTACTACAGTTACTACTACTTCTACTATTACTACTTCTACTACTACTACTACTACTACTGCTACTACTACTACCACTGCCACTACAACTAAGACTAAGACTACTACTACAACTATGACTTTTTCTACTACTACTAATATTTATAATAATGATAATAAAAATGATAGTAATATACTAGTTATAATTACTGTGAACTACTGTTGTTGACCTTATTGCAGTTTCCCAGACTGAATTGCAAGGACATGGCTTGGACCATAAGCATGTGAAAGCACCTCTGGTAGCTGCTACACAATCTATGCACGACCTCAGAGCTCAGCACCACAACCAGTTGGTGTTACTGTAGCTGTGAGTTGATGTTGTGGAGGGAGGAAAACCGGAGTGCCCGGTTTTTCACTGTTTAATCATACCATGATCATCAACAATTTAAACATGTCTTACAAAGTCAAAAACATGTATACGTTCAGTAACAGATTTCTGTAAGTGATTTGATGTTGCTTTTTGTAATGTCATAGATGCAAATCCTTCTCCAAACCTGGCCAGAACTAGAACCAGAACAGGCACTAGAGCTGCTGGACTATACATATGCTGACCAGGCTGTCAGAAGATTCGCAGTGCAGTGCATTGAGAAGATGAGGTGAGTATTCAGATTTGCCTCTGTCATTACAAGGAATGAAGCTCAGGGTTGGAAATTGATAGGTGATTTTTTGTGACGGTGCAAATCATTTTCTTGTGTTGCGGGTGATGGTCGTTTTTGCATTTTCATTGGTTGACAGATTTTTTAAATTTATTCTCACAGTCGTAATTTATGCTATCTTTACGAGCTCTGAAAATAAATTAAAAATGTAAAAGAAGTCAATTGCAAGGTATTTGTATAGGTAGATGCTTTTATTTCTGTTTTTAGATTTAATAGTTCGGTTGTTTTTTTAACTTTATTGATTTCTAAATTAAATGATGGATCTCAAAGATGGAACATAATCGGCACCACGAAAGATTATTCAAAAAAATTCAGTGTATCGACTTTGTGGTGTCAGTCGTGATAGTAAGCATTTAGAATATTTGGCTAAAGGTTCTGGGATTTGTTTTGGTTTAGGGATATTTCAAGCTACTAGAGTTATTATAAACAAATCATTCTTGAAAATGCGGCCGTGAAGAATGCGAAACGTCCGTTTCTGTGTTAATCTTCATTTTACTGTAAGTAATGATTTCTTAAGCTTGTTCTTTTTCAGTACTTGAATATCAACAAAAACGTTATCCTAATTAATAAACCTTCAGTTGAATTAGTCAAAGTCATAAAAAGAAACATAGTCACAAAATGGTTGCTAATTTCGTTTCTAGTGATGTTGAATTATCGCAGTACCTGTTGCAGTTGGTGCAGGTTTGTAAATTAACATTGACGTTTTATTTCAATTACTATTTATTTATGATTTACATTGTCACTTCACAATTATGACATACTGTAAAAAGTTAATGTTAACAGTAACAGAGTTTTCTGCCTACTGATTTTGGTTGCCAAAGCTCCACTGGAAAAAATGTTACATTGGAGGAGGGGAAGGGTCCAAATGACTTCCCCCTTTGAGTTAATTTGTTACAATATATACTGTACATATGTAACTTATTCGTTACTCTGATTTAGTGCTAATTCTGGAAGCCAAAATAAAAAGTATTAAGTTTGTTTTTGTGATACATTTGTCTCGTATCGGTACCACTCTCCCGTATCTCAAGCACGAAACTGCTTTAGTAATTTCCGTAAATTTTGTTTTTCCTATAAATGTTGATTTCCGCATCTACCACATTTTTCTCATTGTCATTAATTACTATTGTTCAAGATTCTAGTCATTATTATAATGCAGGGTTTTCAATAAGAGCCGGCACCCGGCGAAAATTTGCCGCTTCAAATCAATAACATCGCCGGTGCGAATTTCCTCTGATTATACGATACTCTTGCCAAAAAAAAGAAAAAAATTGCGTGGCGCAATAGTTGAGCTGTCTCGACTAGCACTAATGCTATCTGCGGGTTAGCCTTTAATTGTAATTAATACGTTTTGATTTTGAAATAAAAAAACTGATGATGGTTTCAAACTCACCTCCTCTTTTCATTCTTATTGAAAACCCTGATAATGGTTATTATTTTTATTATTGTAAGAACAACAACAACATTTTATTTCACACTCCAAACTTACTTTACATAACTGATCTCCAGAAGTAGTTGAAAACTATTTGTGTCTGGAGACTCATTAACTAGAGGCTATTACAATTTTAATGCAGTCAGATTGAATTCCATTTAGTAATATGTTCCAACTACTGAGGGTGACGTAAATCAAAAAGTAAAAATTACTGAACAAAAAGTAAACAAAATAGAATTTAAGAAATCTATATACGAAGATACCACAAAAAGTAAATGCACAACTAAGTTACGGATAAGCCACAAATTTCAAGTCTAATTAATATAAAATTAGGTTATATGATGTTAAAATTAGGTGACTGCGGATTAGGATGATGCAAACACGTTCGTATTTTGAAATATAACCTAGAGGTTCTGATCTGTTGTTGATCATTTTTTGAATAATTTACCTTGGCAAATTTCTTGAACTCAAGGGCAATAGCGTTCCAGGTTACTGTTGTTATTATTATTGTACAGTTATAGTTGTTTTATTATTATTGTAGGTATTATTATTGTTATCATATTGTTATTGTTGTTATTATATAAATAGGTTTTGAAGTACGAATCCTACCTTGACTGTGACCTAGCTAAGTTTCTGCTCAGGAGAGCTCTCTTGAACAGAAATATTGGACATGTGCTGTTTTGGCATCTCAGGTTGGTTTTATTAGAGCTAACCTTTCAGTTCTTGCTTCATTAGGTTTTCTGTCCTTGGTTTTCACACAATCAAATCATGATTTAACAGTTTTTGAAAGTATAAATCTAAAAACTACGAACAAAGTCATCTGCGGTTCCTAAGCGATTTGTAGTTTTCAGTTTAGATGTTTTGAAAATGAGTAAATGATAATAAAATACAGTTGGAAGATTGAAGTCATGCAAAAACTCCCCTGCTTGACAAAGAGCTCGGGTAAATGCCTGACACGAATTTGCCAGAATTAAAAAACACAATGGTGAACGATTCAAAAGGCAAATATGCAATAAAGGTTTTTTTTTCCTCGAGAAAACATAATCAATTTGTTGTAGTTTCTACGCCAAATGGATCACTAATTTTGGTTTGGAAGTGTTTTAAATTTAAGATACCAAAACTATTCCCCTGTTGCAAGATTGCAGCTTGTTCGAGATTAACTTATGAAATTACTGATTGACATTCTTGTTGTATTGTAATTCTTTAAAATTTGTTTGCTAGAAGTACTAAAATACATAAATGTATTTTACATAAATTTGCAGCTTGGGAGGTAAATCAAATCCTACTGCTACCACCAAAAGGGGTAAACGGAATGGGGTGGGGAAGATGATTCCTTGGGCCCCTAGCCTATATTCTCCTAGGGTTATATGCCTATGAAGCGAAACTAGTTTTTACATTTCTAAACAGTACAGAAAGTTTCAAAGAAGCTGGAAAAATACCTCCGAGATATAGCTGCCCAACTGTGCAGGTTTTGCACTGATGATTGGCTAGCTCGTGCATTCAAAGTATCTGGTTTCTCGTTTCAGTGACGTAGCTTTGTTTCAGACGTCAAAAGCGACATGAGAGAAAATAGCACGTTTAGCTCATATCTCGACACTGATTTACAGCACGGAATTCAAACTCAAGCTGTTACAAGAAAACTCATTTAGATCTTTATTTAGAAACCATTTTATCAGGTTTAAACTATTTTTAACTTCAATAAGTTTGTTTTTTTACTTAACCTCCCAAGTATTCTATGTACTATAGAACTCGAATCTTCCCAAATGCGTAGCATCACTGAACTTTTTCTTAGCCCTCTGAAATTTTGCCTGTTTGTCTTTCTTATCATGATCTTTCAGACAACAAAAACTGTTTTTGTTTCATAAGCACTTTTAAAAAAGATTAAAAGCAACATCCAAACAATGATAATTAAAGTTCTTTACCAATATTAGAAGAAAGTTGACATAAATACAAGGTAAATACTGGATATATTGGTTGATGTCGACTCTTATATAGATTATTGAGTACAAAAATGAACTGATCTGTAGTGATTCTTTTCTCTATGTTATTGTGGCATCTTCCATGACAGATATAGATGACCTAGTACTCTAGCATTCATCAGATACCTCACCATATACTGCAACAGCATGTATTCAAATCTAGGTTATTCTATTTTTCAGAGCGGAGATGCACATGCCTGAGGCTTCTGTCAGGTTTGGACTGATGTTGGAAGCCTATTGCCGAGGTGCAGTGGCTCACATTAAGAGTTTGTTGAGGCAGGTCAGTGTACAACAGCTCAACGTTTAAAGATCTGATTTATATATTGTCTTAAATTTGCTATCGTTTGTGTTTTCGACGTAGTATTTAATAGAAACAATCTTTTACCTGCTTAAAACTTAAAGTGCTCGTTAAAACGTTTGTGTCAAATTTATAAAGAACTGTTTCGCGCCTATCTAAATAAATTGAAAATATATTTTTAGAAGAATAGATCCTTAATAATAATATACTAAATAACGTCCTCGTAAAAGAAGACAACATGTTATCTACCAAAACAATAGATCAGTTTCAAATCATATTTAATTGCAAATTCGTTTTATATTCTTAGCTTCGTTTTGTTGTTTTAAAAAAATTAAAAATACTTGCGAGAGAGAGCGAGAAGTCACACCTCCAACAAAACACACAGTTGCGAGTAGTGTAAAACTGCATTGGCATTTAGGAATATTTAACTTCATAGTTAGGCTAACACTATACAAATTGAGTCCGCTGACAGTGTAGAAAACAGCAACTACAAATGCGAAAATGGTCTGTTATGAATTAGTATAAACCTACTAACGGTCTAACACACATCCTGCATTCTAATTGGCTAGTCTACTAGCGGATAGCCTACTAGTAGAGAAAAGATGGCGAATCGAAATCTGAGTAATGAGCCCCGTTGTGCTATAATATCAGAAGATTTTATCGATAAGTAAATTTGTACATCCTTTTTTGACCGATTAGTAGGTTTATACTAAAACAATTAGACCTCTCTGCCTCATGGACTACGAGTTTGAATAGTCCATTCGTCTTCGAGGTCTAATTGTTAAATAGCCTGGCTAACATAAACCTTTTGGAGCTATAACATGTTCCAAGCTAAAAAATTCTAAAAAAAATTACAATTTGAATTGTATCGCAGTTAAGCAGGTCGGTTTTTTGTTTTCAGGTTCTGGTGGAAACAATCATGCCATTGAACATTTTCAAGAAACAAAATACCCACTTTGTGTCAAACTAGGAACAATAACACCAGATGGAGCTGGTAAATATATCCTTCCTTCATTTTCTACAATAAATTTGTGATGTGGTTGGTGAAGTTGATAAGAAATCTATAGTACCAGTATTGGCAGCTCAGGGTTGTCGCTAAGCGCCGGCTGTCGGCGAAATTCACTGGCTGAGAAAGTGGTAATCGCCGGCTGGATTTGGCCGTCCATCACTCAGGAAAGAGCAACAAACCATTTTTTAGCCTTTTTTAACCGGCTCAAATGAAACACCAACTGCCAGACAATTTTCTTAGCGACAACCCTGGCAGCTAGTCTACGATTGATTAGTGTTTCAACCATGGGTAGTCAAGGCTCTCCTCTGCAAGACTGGCAAGATTTAGAACTGCCTTCCTGCCTGAAGATCTCAGGTTGGGTCCTAGGCTCTTGTGACATCTGAACATTTATGTGATCCTAGACCCTGATGTTCAAAAATCAATTAGCATTAATAATAATAATGATAATAATAATAATAATAACAACATTGATAATAATGATAACAAAGACTTTATATAGGTGTTAAGTCTTCTAGCCGGCCAAAGGCCTACTAATTGGGGACACCATTTTTAACACTCCAGGGTGGATGGAGACTTTTCACATGACAGGCACACATACATAAACACAGATATGTTTCTGAGAGAAGACATGACAGTCTTAGAACCATTTGCAGATAATAGAGCAAAGGCAGCACTTTCTCCTCGATTATTTTAAGACCCTGAGTGTTGGTCTGACCTGGAATCAAACCCGAGCCTCCCGGGGGATAAACTGGCACCTTACCAACTAGGCTAACTCAGGATTAAGTTTTTAACGCAATCCCTAGTTAAGAAATAAAATACTTACCTTGATTTCTTAAACTTAAAAGATAACAAAAGGCAGACACTTCCAGTAATTCAACAAGGCATGTTCAGTTGCAATTGTTGTTCAGTGCTGAGTAAGTTTTTTGAAGTCATGCTCCACATAATTATTGGCTTTGCTTGTATTTTACAGTTACATAGTTTCACTAGTTTTACTTATTTCCAAACTACAACGATCCATGGTTTAAAAATTAAAGATGCCATAAGTGTGGTTAGTAGTGATTAACAACTTGGCCAATGATACATTTTATTAACATTGTGAATACATACGTAATTGATTAATTTGCACAAACAAAAATTACTTTTAAGATTCTGTCCAGTTTTAGTGACGTTCCTTGAAACTGATAATGTTCATATTGATCAAAACTATTTGCAATTTTTATTAATGTACAATTGCTAAACATTTTTGTTTTAATTTTCCTTAACTTGCTGGAATTTTCTTGTGAAATTTACTACTATTGATTGTTTAAAGTGCCTGTGAAATGAAATATTTTTTGTGCATTTCTATAGCTGGTAATGTCTTTATTTTGAAATCACACATGGAGTTTCGTGAAATTTTCAGTGAATCATATTTTTTCTGCCAAAAGACCCAAAATTCATGTCTCTGGAGACTGGAGAAAAATTTGGCTTGATGACGTAGTTGGTGGTGCACAGCTCCTGTGATGTTACTTGCGTGCAAAAGATAGTTTGCAGAATCTCTGAAGAATCACAGAATTGTGTGCAAATTGCAAAATTTTGTGTTTGGCAAGCCTTTTATTACAATTTTTTGCAGTTATTACTAATTTAGAACTTACTTAGACTTCTTCAGCACAAAATTAATGAATGCGAAAAAATCTGGTTCATTTATTTCTCAAGGTTTCGACGGAAGGAAAATAGTGCGTAGAAATACCCACTGTTCTGGTTTTATTGGAACAGTTTATTTTGTTTGTTGTAGTGGCAGAGAAATAATTTTGTTTGCCATTCCCCATTTTCTTATTAGCCTCGACTGCATGTCTCAGCTGGAACCATTGACTACATCATTTCCATTGTAATCAGACTTTTTGGCCGTGAAAAATGCAAAGTTTGAGGCTAAACAGTGTGTGTATTAGAAATCTTATACTCACCAAAACCAGATATTTGGGATCAAGAGAGTATAAGGAATGATATCGAACAATTTCATTTTTCATTTCATAGGCACTTTAAGAGACAGTCTATTATAGTCGATTCTTATAATGTACTATTATTAGCATATTTCTGTATTTTTATCACAACTGAAGATGATCGGAGCTTGATCGAAACATGTCTTGAAGTCAAAAAATGTTGTCCTGTTTTTGAAATGTTTCATTAATCTGCTTCTTCTATGACCTTTGGGAAATTTTTATCCATTTCAAAAACGTATTGGATATAGGTAGTCTAAAACTGTTGTGTAGTATTGCCGGATTTCTTTTTTTACAAGTCCCTTAATTCTTATACTTACTAAATATGATTAATATAAAAAGAAAAACTGCACTAGAAATAGCAAAATCCCAAAGTTTGATGTTACACAAAATATAGCTGTTTTAAAATACAAGAATTTCTAAAGAAATGTATGGCTTCTGGACGCTATGTGAATAGTTGTTAAAATTTTGGCGAATTTTCTCTAAATTGTAATTTTGCAGTGTTTTTTGCAAATTTACATTTGTAAATTCACATCTCAAATAAAATTATACATAAAGTATAAAATCTGCATTAAATTACAACCGTAATTTCCGTGAAACGAAATCAACAGCAGCTAAAAATTGGTAATAAGACTGTAATAACAACAGAAGATCTAATCTGATAGGTTACTCATTGTATATCTTAAATTATTATTCTAATTATTTTGTTTAATCTATTCTTTAATATGTACACTCTAATGCACTTGCATTAAACACTTAAGAATAAGAAGGCTGGGGTTTCTCCTGAAATATGTCTAAAATTCAATTTGAAATGTATCATTTATTAACTGAAAATAAGTTATCTTTATTTCGCGGACAGATGTTTTTTCTTATGACGAAGATGAGATGGTATTGGATCCATATCTAGATAACCATCTTGCTCACTTTGGTATTAACATTGCAGAGATGAAGAAGGTAATGGAGAAAGTTTGCAACCCCAGTATTAAACCCTACTTATGGATTTTTATTGCTATTCTATAATTATAGATAAATTAAAATAAAACTCTTCTTGTTTTTTTAAAACGGTAATTGAATTGACTTTTCCAAAGATTGGAATTTATTTCTCTGTTTTCATGAAGGATATTTGGTAATAAAAAATTGCCTTACACTCAAATGATTCTTTCTACATTGGCCTAATTTTTTTTGCATTCTCTTTAGGGTTCAGATGCACAATTCAGTTTGAATAAAATGGGAAAGCCTAAATACTGAAAACTTGCCCTTTTTCATTAGTTTAACAATTAGGCTCAATTCTTCAAAAGGCGATTAGCACTAATCTAGGGTTGAATTTTTAAACCCTGTTCTTGTTTCCAACCTTGCAGGACTGGATTTGAGTTGTAATTTTGGGAGTAACAAGTTTTTTCCGTGGAAAATCCAGGCAGAATTTTTAACGAATCATTTACCTTTTATTAGTGAAGAAATTACTGCTTAAATTTTTTCTTAACCTGGGGTTAAAGTTACCAGCCTTTGAACAACCCAGCTCAGGTCCATTTTGTTGACAGAGCTAATTGTTCTGTTGTTTTTGTTGTTTTCAGACAGATCGTACCATGGCAGAGTTGGAAATTGACCTAAATATGAAAATTAGAGAATGGGATGTAATTCAAGTAGGAGTCTTTACGATAATAATTTATTTTTGATAATCAATTTCACACACATTGTGATAGTTGACCCTAGTGGAAATTACCATTTTCTATTGTTTTTAGATAAGTATAGTAACCGATACAATACAATCATCATCACCATCATCATCACATTAACATCATCATCGTCACATCGCCATATCATCAAATTTTGCCATCATCATCGTCATCACCATCATCACCATCGTCATCATCACCCTCATCACCACCATCATCATCACATTAACATCATCATCACCATCATCATCACATTAACATTATCATCACATTGCCACATCATCACATTATCGCCATCATCATCATCATCACCATCATCGTCATCATCATGATCATAATCACCGTCATCATGATCATTACATTATCACATCATCATGATCATCATCACATTATCACATCATTACCATCATTATCATGATCATCATCACATCATCGTCACATCATCACCATATCATCATCATCATCATTATTTTATTTAGGTCTGGATTTTCCCCTTTTTTAAGGGGTTACTGACTTTCCTTCCATGGCCTGGTGCAACTTTTCTGCACCGTTCGGTCATTTGCATTGTCAAATTTCACACCAACTTTACGGCACTCCTTCTCCATCATTCTTTTCCAACTCAACTTCGGTCCTCCTCTTCCTCTTCTGCCTTCAATCTCAAAATTCCATGCCTGTTTCACACACTTGTCATCACCCTTTCTCAATACATGACCCAGCCATCTCAAACGGTTTAGCCTAACAGCTTCAGCAATTGTATATTTTAGTCCTAATCATTCAATCAACTCTCTTGTATTTAATTTATCAGCCAACTTCACACCACATATCTTTCAAACCATATAGGTCTTTCTGCCCTTGTCAAAATAGCTACTTCAACTGATCTGACCACCTACGTTTCTGATCCGTATTTCATGACAGGTCTTACACATGTCCTGTAGATTCTTCCTTTAAGATTCCCACTCAATAATAATAATAATACTTTATTTCTAAAGCGCTTACCCTCTAATTGTTCCAAGCGCTTTACACAATTATACTAAAACTTTACAACAAGTTATACGATCTTAAAACAAAAATTAATTACATGGGATGAATGAAAAACTAGATATTTACAAATTTCGAATTCAATAAGATATA
>JAOBAY020087886.1:0-10334 GCA_025331085.2 Zoanthus sociatus
ATTTTGAGCCTGAAATGGCCAAAAAAATAAGAACATTGAGCCTGAGCTAAATTTTACTGGTTCTTAATAAAAAAAAGGGTGTAACTTGCTTTATCTGTAATATTGATAATAAAATGCAGTATACAAATTTAACTTGTTTTTAATTTTCTAATTAAGATAAATGATTTTTGCAGCTTGAAGATCACTTAGCAAATGAGTGCCTTTTTTCTCTTGTACCCTGTTACCTTAAAGAGATTGGTTGCAAGAAAGAGGTTTGTTCATTTAAGATGAAATGGTAACGAAAATTTTTCTTTATTTTTTGATAAATAAGTGATGTCTTTTTATTTGGAAATTCATACCTGGGTATATGTTTCCTTTTATTTTGCAACGTTCTGCTCAGTCATGGTTGGGACGCATCATCTTTTAACTGTAGTTAGATGAGCATCGTTTTTATTGAATGGTAAGAGGATAGGGTTGAGTAGAATCAGGGGAGGGGTGACATGCACAACACATTCGATTCGTAGTCTCTCGTTTAGGTATAGTAACAACTTGATTAATTTTGTTCTCTCTCTCAGAGTTTATACTTTTTTGTGTTCTTTTTTTAGTTTTGAAAATAACGGAACTGTGACATGTTTAACAGGTCAAGAGGCACCACATGTCACAACATTTACAGAGTCATTTGCAGTTTCACTTTAAACTGGTGTGTGACAGGCTGACCAAAACCGTTGAAGAACTAGAAACTGTTAAGAAACAGTACCAGGAGCAGAAAGAAGACTTAGAGTTTGTTATGGAGGAACTTGACATGGTTCAGGGGGAGAATGACGAACATAAAAAGGAAGTGCAGATAGTCAACGCACAGAACCAGGAAGGAAAAGAAGAAATAGAAGTTCTCAAAGCGCAAAACCACGAGCTGAAGGTTGAGTTAAAGATGATCAAAGCTCAACTTTTGGAGCAGAAGAAAGAATTTGATATTGTCGTTGATTTGAACGAGAAGCAATCAAACCGACTTGATATGATAGAGATTGTAGCTCATACTCACGAGCTACGCCGAGAACTTGGCATTGCGCAAGCGCGTAATCGTGAAGTTCGGCAGGAGCTGGAAAGTGTGAGGAATCGACTGAAAGAATATGTTGGGCCAACTGTGGTTTGGAGAGTCTCTACTATTCAGACACTTTCAAATTTTGAACATAGCCGTAAAAAGTTGGTGTTGTACTGTGATACATTCTATACAGGTCCTCACGGTTACAGAGTTCAGGTTAATCTTAATCTCAACGTTGTTACAACACAGCAGGGCCAATCACATTTATCACTCAATATTATCGTCTTAAAGGGCGAATATGACTCAATATTACCCTGGCCGCTAACTAAAAAATTTAAGTTCACTATCCTCGACCAACAGGAGGATTTTGAGAAGAGAAGCAATATTTCCTGTTCGTTAGTACCTCAGTATGGTAATAAGTGTTTTCAGAGGCCAAAGGCTGAGGACAATCAAGCAACAGACGATATTCTGTTGTGTTATCAGAAGCGTTTGGAAAAGGGAGAGTATTTGGTTGATGGAGTTTTATATCTTCAGGTTGACGTCTCAGACGTCAATAACAATGTTTTGTCTTGAATAATAATGGCATTATCGGACGTGAGGTGAGACGTTTTAAAGGAACTGCATGATACAGTACCCTACTTGTGGTCAGAAAAATAGTTTTTATAATAGAATAATGTCTGACGTTTATGTTTGAACTTTTAATTGTTTGTTATTGACTGAATGAAATTGATAAAAATTATTCTTTGTGCTCAGAAGGTATTTTTTAAATAACCAACCGAACATTTGCCCAGATAGGGAAATCATTTCTTGATCAATCGTTGTTACATGCTCAAAACCACTAACCAACCGGTTCTAATCGCTTTTAGTTGATTTTGTGTCGTCAGGAAAAAGATAATTGAAAACAATATAACTGACCGATCGAGTTTACAGGTAGAAAACGGTTTGAATTTTTATACCTTTACCATCATCTTGTTAACAATTCAAGGACCTGGTTCCTCATTACTCTGATCCTCTGAACTTAATCCTTAATATAATTAGGACGAATTAAATTTTTCATACGTAAAGCCTGTGATGCTTACAAATTCACTGTTCAGAGATTTACCAATAAAAGAAACATGTCAACTCCAAAATTCCAGCCCAAAGCAAGATAAAGAAATTAGGAAACAGGAACGTGGCTTGAAAAGTTAATTCTGGGTGAGTGAAATGAGCGCTAATCGGGTATGATGAACCGAGCTTATGTCTCAAATAACGAATGATGCTTAACGCGGAGATCACCTGGAGCAAATGTATTTTAACTAATAACTACAATCAAACGGAATTCCTGTGGCCGACCGTTTTTAAAACAGCTGGACTAACAAAAGTAAGGCTGAAAGCTATTCAACTCTTCACGTTAAGCAATGGAACATGTTTTATTTAAAATCTATTATCTGTTACTTTTTATTTTGTTAAAACATGCATGCAACCCTTGTAGGATAAATGTTGCCATTACAAACCTGTTAGTACTATATAACTGGGTGAAACAAGAAATGAGGAGGAAGGCTAGGGAGGATGACGGGGAGGGGGTACGGAGAGACGTAGCAAGGGATGGGGGAGGGACGGGGGAAGGAAGGGGGGGGGGTTAAGGTGATGAAAAAAATTCTGACTGGCTCCCGGAAAACAAATATGAACATTCTAAATGCTTTTTTTTTTTATGAGGCTTTCCGTCCAAAACAAATTTTTAAGAGGTTCAGTGCATTTTTACTTTCGAAAAACTTAACTTTTTTGACTTTGGTTGAGTCATTTTTTATTATACAGTATGAATTTTAAGCAATTTGTCAAGATATAAAAATTGCTTTATAATTTCTTTCCTCAATGGTTCGTTCTGATTGTAATCGTAACCTGGCAGAATTCTTCATCTCAGTGATCGGTTCTCCAGGCAGAATTCCTTGCCTCAAAGATCTCTTCTGGTAGTACTTATTGACCTCAAAGGTTTCTGTTATTCCTTACTTTAAAATCCAATCTGTTGCAAGACTTCCTCATATACCTTTCATTTTCGATTGGTTTTGGAATGATCCCTTTTAGGGATCATTTAATTGGGTACCCTTCTGCATTAAAAATGAACAATCCCTAAGGCCATGCACGTTGGTAAAAAGCATGAACTAATAATCAGATAGTAAGCCGCCATATTATTATTTTAACAGCGCCAGAAACTATTTTCCACCTTAAAAGGCTTTGCCAACGCGAGGCAGCAAAACCGTTACATTTGTGAGACGAGGTTGGCAAGATAATAAGTATAGTCAGCACATTCGCGACTCCAGATTCCAAAAAATATATTGAAATAATAAAAAGGCCGTGCTCCAGTGAGATTTGCTTAGAATTCGAAAGATAATCAGATTAGAAGAAAATTCAGCAAAACAGAAGGTGCTCTTGTTCAATAGGTTTTAGTTTCTTAAAACGTTTTAACAGATATTCTTGTTCTTTAACTGATAAAGAGGCGCCTTGTTCTTTCACCTGCCTTCTTGTGAATTTTTTTTATTGGGCTTTATGACAATCAGGATAAACGTGTTACTTTTTTTACTTAAACTATTAAAGGAACAATCCTCCTATTTCATAATAATCTTCTTGCCTTTTTGCTTAAAATAAATTAAAATAAAAGATCTCAATGGGCACAATTTTTTTTTGTGACAAGAACGTACATATTTTACCGCACAAAAATAAAAACTAAAATTTCAGAATTAAAAAAAAAATACCGGTAAGAGTAGAACTCGAGGCTAAGATTTAGACATAGATTAAGTTTTGTATAAATTTTTAAATACATTGCAATTATTTTTTATAATTTATCTATATAAAATGTTTGCAATTTTTTCAAACTTTGAATCAAAGCCAACCTTAATGAAGAAACTAACAAAACAGCGGTAGTATTAGTCAATGCAAAGGTAATTAATTTGTCAGAAAATAGGTACGATACGATATTGTAAATATATATATTTATATTAACAGCTCTCGGACAAGCGGCAAAGATTTGCTGTTAACCCTAACCTGTTTTCGCTCATTTTCAAATTTCAGAAGAATAATGTAGGTGTTAACACCGGTGTTGCGGATATCAATAACAAGCACTTTAAAAGGGATTAAAAGAGCCTATCTCAGTAAAATGGTAGATCAGAGTTTCAAACTATCAATTTTGATGGCTACCAAAATTAGTGAGCGGATGAAAAAAATAGTCATTGAAACAGACAAATTATACCTGCAAGAGTACCGGTAAACCAAGATAATCTCTCCGGCTATTCTGAGCAGGTAAACAAAACTGCAGCTGTCTTCACTCAGTGAGCTTGCTATTCACAGAATCGCCATAACAAAATATCCGTACAATTGAACGTCTGATAGGGAACTGCATGGTCTTGCCGGAAAAAGACGAAATTGTTCTTCTCTTGTAAGTGTGTAACTTCTCTTTTTTTAATTCTTAATATACCCACGCGGATTAGTTGAGTGGTCCTTATTTTTAGTTGTATAAATTAAATATAGTTGTTTCTAGTTAAGTCTAATGCAAATTGCGCAGCAGTAAAACTAAAACTGTGTTAAAAATCAAGCAAAAGCGCAGTTGAGCTATATAGCATTGTAGAAGGACTTACGGCTATATAAATCTATTTTTATAATAATTTATACTTTTTAAAATTTTGAACAACATATCTTTAGCATATTTATATGATTTATTTTAAATTTATGAACAATTTCTGTAGGATATTCAGTTTGAAACATTTTACTCATTATATTTTTTTCTTTATAAGATAATTTTATTTCGCTCAAAACGTTACCGAAAATATCAAGCTCAACAGAATTTGACTTCAAACGATTTTGACGGATCAGTTACAAAACATTGGAGATCCAAAAATCTTTAACTTGATTCTGAATAACTTTTTTTTTTAAGTGCTAAAACCATTCTTATAAAAAAAGGATGCATTAGAAAAAAATTAACTAAAAAGGTATAATCTTGTCAGAGCAAGAATGTTTTTCTATAGTGCTTTACGTTTTTTTGTTTTAAAATGCACCTCCCCATCATGGCATCAGAAGCCATTATACGGTATTTATAAAAAAAGTGTCTGCACTGTTAGAAACACAATTTCGGAAATCATATATTGCAAAGCGCTTGAAATTTCAAAGATAAGACAATTGTCGTGTTTTACACTTTTTTAAAAATCACAAAAACGATAAGTGCATAATATTAGAAATTTTGGCTGCTTTCAGCTCTTTTATTGCAAGAACGGAGAGATTTATATAAACTATCCTCGGAATCTCTGATAACAGCAGGAGAAAAACAAAACAGCGATTAAGATTGTTAGCTGCTTAGCTAGCTTTCCACAAAGACAAAACAAATCAAGTATAGGTTTTATTTTGTACCATAGCTAGATATAAATCTGATCAGCTTCCATGCTATCCCATCGCCACTATATGGTTGTTTTAACCATATTATTCAAAAAACATTTTTTGGAAAATACTTGTCGAATAGTTAACGCGACCGACCGAAGCTTGAGTTTTAATCAACTCTCGGTCGAAAAGTTTGATCATCGCTGTAGGGAACAAGCATAGATTAAAGTTGCCTTTTTGAATTTATACTGGCCCTTCGACAGCGTAATTGAAATGTTGAGGAAAGGAAAGGCTTTTAAAGAGAAATATGATGTGCGCATTGAAATAGTGATATTAAGGTGACGGACGACCACAGACACTGGTAGATGAAATTAATAACAACGATCTCCAACTTCTTAATAATTCAAACCACTGCCAGAGATGATTATTTACAGAAATTAATAACAAGTTTACATAATTAAAGACAGTATACGATAATCTTTTATAACGATGTTATTAAAATATTTTCCTTTTATTATTTAATTAATAGAATTAAGAAGGAAAAGAAAACATTTGGTATGGTATGTTTACCTTCGAGGTCTTATAGGGGCTATGAAAAGGGAAGAATTTCCTGATGCCAAGGAAACCTCGGGAAAAGAAAAATAATTAACGGTTTAAAATACACCTAGGTTAAAATTTTAAATTTTGTTTAAAATTCCTAAAACGTTTTCGATTGTGCGGTCATCTTCAGTAATGTTAGAACTAGCATACAGGAGGAAGAGTTTTGCGGTGTAAGAATGTTTTAGATGTTCATCAATGGTTTCTCTCGTGCGGCAAACAAACTCTATTATTTTCCGTCTGAAGGTCTTAGTTTCAGTTGAAAATAATATCCCATTTGAATCTGTGTTTCGGGTTTTTTGCGAAGTGTCGAGCTAGTTCGGAGTTGTGTTTTGTGTTTTCATGCTCGCGCTCTTCCGCACGGTGAAATCTCATTTGGTTTCATTAATTTCACCTGGATTTTTAAAATTAGTATTTAAAGGCAAAATATTGACAGAAAATGAATTGGTTGGGATGTAGAGAGAGCAGGGAGGAGTAGAAAAAAATTCAACACCCGTCTAATTATCAGACCGCAAGTTACGCAGGCTAGGGAGGAGATCAAGCACCGGAACATTTCTTCACGAGAGAGGTCTATTTTCTGAGAGTAGACTGAATCGAGAACGGCGTTTTTGGCGCGAATTTTTATCTTAAGCAGCGCGTGTAGTTCAACGACAGACGCTCGCAGGGAAAAAAGGCGCGAAAACTAACTTTGAAGTGTCAAGTCTTAAACAAATTTTATAAATTGTAAAATTGGTTACACATACGGCAAACCTAGAGCAAAAGTCAGCGTTAAAATAATTGTAATTAAGCAAATTATTTACATTCACAGATTTATCGGACAATTTGTTTGGTGCTTGAAGCCATTCCATTGTCACTGGAATCCCTAATCTATATAAAGTTTTTCCGAGTTTTGTAGTATTTTTGCTAGCGAGTTGTTATAATCAACCCAGACCTCCCAGACGGACCTATTCTCGTTCCCAGCCCTACTCTTGAGGGCAAGGCTCTGGGAACAGGTATGTTGTTTGTGATTATCCATGATGATTTCCTCTATTCCCGCCAAGATATGAATCACTAG
Organism: Zoanthus sociatus; assembly: GCA_025331085.2. Lineage (NCBI taxonomy): Eukaryota > Metazoa > Cnidaria > Anthozoa > Zoantharia > Zoanthidae > Zoanthus > Zoanthus sociatus. Next base: position 7,011 of record JAOBAY020087886.1, read on the forward strand.
CATTGCAATTCAAACTAGTAATTGTGTACTTGTCGCAACAGTGAGGACATTTCATTCTCCGTTCTTGGTGCTTCAAACGCTTCTACTATAGAAATTATGGTCATTAAGATTTTCAGAACTTTCAAGATGCCTTTCGAGGTATTCTACAAAACCATTACCTTGACAAAACTGTTCCTTTTCCAGAAAATTGTCAAACTCCAAAGAGAATGCTTCCAAATCATCGGAGGTCACCATCTTTGTTTTCTTTGACACTGCAACCCCCCGCTAGCAAACTTGTGAAGCCTCGCCCTCAAAAGTAAAGCTAGGAACGAGAAAAGATCCGTCTGGGAGGTCTTGGTCGATTATAACAACTCGCTGGCGAAAAACTACAAAACTCGCTAGCGAGAAATGACAAAACTAGCTAGCGAGAAATGACAAAACTCGCTAGCAAAATAGCCACACTCGCTTCAAAGAATTTTGGTTTGTTATCAGTACACCTTGAACAGGGTAAATGACACTTGGTTCTGCACATATCGATTTCAGTTACTTTTCGCAGCAACGGATTTTCATAGTAACCGCTGACGTCATATACGTGACTACGGTGCTGCATCGTATTCGCCTTGCCATATACCAATAAAAGTTTGGTAACACGCTAGCGGTGTTCTTTTAACTGTTGATATGTCAACAGCTCATTTTTTTTCTGTTGGGTAACAGAGGTGGGAATGCTAAAATAAAAACAAATATTGATCAATGTTCCAAGTCGGTTCCTGAATCAGTTCCTAACTCGGTTCCTAACTCGATTCCTCACTCGGTTCCTAACTCGGTTCCTAACTCGTTTCCTAACTCGGTTCCTAACTCGGTTCCTAACTCGCTTCCTAACTCGTTTCCTAACTCGGTTCCTAACTCGGCTCCTAATTCGCTTCCTAACTCTGTTCCTTTCTCGGTCCCTAACTCTGTTCCTTTCTCGGTTCCCAACTCGGTTCCTAACTCGGTTCCTAACTCGATTCCTAACTCGGTTCCTAACTCGGTTCCTAACTCGGTTCCTAACTCGGTTCCTAACTCGGTTCCTAACTCGGTTCCTAACTTGGTTCCTAACTTGGTTCCTAACTCGGTTCCTAACTCGGTTTCTAACTCGGTTCCTAACTCGAGTCTTAACTTGGTTTCTAACTGAGTTCCTAATTCGGTTCATAACTAGGTTCCTAACTCGATTCATAACTCGGCTCCAAACTCGGTCCCCAAGTCGGTTCCTAACTCGGTTTATAAATCCGGTTTGCACTCAAAAGTTAGCAGTTCTACTATAATTCCAGATTCCACAAGCAACTTTTCCACGATTCTCATGCAGATCTCAATAACCCTACACGGGCCAACAAATTAAAACGTATGGATTCTCTCATATTGTATTGCATGGTAGTTATCTTAGGATGAAACATATTTCACTGATCATTTACCTTCTGGCTGAATCAATGTGTTTTACAGCAATGCTAGCGCGGTAGGTAGAACCAATGTTTAACTCAATACAAGAATCTGCAGCAGGTGTTGAGCCCGTAAAGTATGGCTTGCGGTCACACGAGCCACTGTAACTTATTATGTCCACTAAAAACTGAAGACCAATGCTACTGAAAGGAGAAACCGCGTTGAAATCTGTTGTGGACTGGGAATAATCTTCCAACATAATGGCAACAGCGTACCAGCCAGTCGCTCCAGTACCTTCATATGTGATAGAACAGTGCTCCTGAAATGGGACAAAAAAAACTCATAGTGTAAATTTTTGGCCTTTAGTTCAACATGATCTGTAAAGATTGTTAATACTAGTTTTATGAATTAAATCTTACAAACACTTTTCAGTTGATAAACTGTTTGCTCTTTCCAAAAAATTTCTCAACTTGCAAGATTTGTTTAGCCGCCATCTTATTTACGAATAAAATCTATAAAAATATTAAGTCTGATAATATGTTGTCAGGCTGTATTTATGCTAAAAATATCCGCTTCGAAAAATAACCTATACAAGCCACGGTATGGAACAAATACTGGTAACTGGTAGAAGTACAATATCTTCAATGGCAACTGATATTTGGCTTGACCTACCGTTAGATATCAAACAAATTCAAAATACTAAAAGTTTTAACTTGAAAGTGAAAGAACTATTGCAATCAAAATAGTTTTTATTGATACGTAATTGTTCATGTCTGTTCTTTTTTTTGCTGTTTGTCTTGCTTTTTATGTGTCCGCATTTGTTGCTGAGTGAGAACTATGCTCCATAGTTAAAACAAAACAAATCTAGTGTTTAACTCGAAAACCTCATGGTTATTTTAGGCGCTAGGCATTTCCTTAACTGAAGTAAATAATGACCAGCCAACGGACAATGTTCGGTCGAATTTGAGATGGCCGGACAATTTGTCCGGTCGTTTATGATGGTATAAGTAAAATCTCAGTAGGGTTTGAAGTTTTAGATCTTTAAATTCAATGTTATTGGCGTTTGTGAACAAAAAGGGAGAAAAGGTTTGTAAAAATCATAAATTTTCTGGCTATCATCCATTGCACATTTTTGCATTGCCATTCATCGTCGCCCCAAATGATCGCGTGTCAATTGCTTTGTCAATTGTATACATGAAAAAATTACTTGATTCTACAGTGGCCCGTTAGGGACATTACATTTTGGGTGTTTGTTTTAGACTTTTCGTATATGAACACGAAATTTCATGTTTGAGAAGACAAAATTTCATGTTGGCGAAGACGAAATTTCATGTTGGCGCAGACGGAATTTCATGTTGGCAGAGACAAAATTTCATGTTGGCGAAGACAAAATTTCATGTTGGCGCAGACGAAATTTCATGTTTGAGAAGACAAACTTTCATGTTGGCGAAGACAAAATTTCATGTTGACGAAGGCGAAATTTCATGTTCGTGAACTCAGGAATTTCGTGTCTGACTCGGGAATTTTATGTTTGACTCGGGAATTTCGTGTTTGACTCAGGAATTTCATGTTTGACTCAGGAATTTCATGTTTGACTTTTGACATGAAATTTCGTCTTCGCCAACATGAAATGTTGTCTTCGCCAACGTGAAATTTCGTCTTCGCCAACATGAAATTTCGTCTTCGCCAACATGAAATTTCGTCTTCGCCAACATGAAATTTCGTCTTCGCCAACATGAAATTTTGTCTTCGCGAACATGAAATTTCGTCTTCGCCAACATGAAATTTTGTGTTCGCCAACATGAAATTTTGTGTTCGCCAACATGAAATTTCGTCTTCGCCAACATGAAATTTTGTCTTCGCCAACATGAAATTTCGTCTTCGCCAACATGAAATTTCGTCTTCGCCAACATGAAATTTCGTCTTCGCCAA
>JAOBAY020087897.1:0-18278 GCA_025331085.2 Zoanthus sociatus
GTAAAATACGCCACTCGTAGATTTCATATGAAACTACATCCGGGATACGAGTAACATATTTTCCATATCCTCACTAGCGAGGATATCGCTGACGTCATTCCTTTGTTTTTCTCGTCTTTTTTGTCTAGTTTCTTTCTATTTTCGAAACACTCGTATCTATGTAATAAAAAGAAAATTACACGTTGGCTTGAACATAAAAAGTTTATCTTCTCGTGGAAAAAAATTTTCACTGGCTCGCTGCCCTCACTTGTGAAATATTTTTTCCACTCGAAGATAAACTTCATATGTTCGCGCCACCGTGTAATATCCTCCATATATATTCACAGGCAAATCAACAGTAAAAAACACTATAATACAATTTTAATGAAAATTATTATAATAATATCATATAATAATAATCATATTGTCTACATTTTAATTCAAATAACCCTTAATGGACTCTCGGCTAACTTCGCATTAAAGAACCCGAACACGTTGAAAGCAGATGCATATATTATTCCCTAAAGAAATACTGTCCCCTAAACTCTCTTGGGAACCTTGCATTTTACCATTAATATGCCCGTGAGTCATGGTAAATACATTTACCTTTATAAAGCATTCTTTATACTGACAAACACACTAGATAGTTCTAACTAGAAATGAGTTTACCATATCTGTCCCCATCGAGTCCCTTAGCATCGATTCTACGGCTTTGCAATATGCGCAGATGTTTGCCAGAGGTTCTTGAGTACAGCTGGGTCAGTTTGATGGACGATGCACTGTACGGGTCGCTGTCATTGCTGTATCTATTGTAAGGTGGGTCGTAGATACGCTGGAAAGAAGAACAAGAGACGTCAGCAGGAGGCCTACTTTTCAGCAGGAGGTCCCAAAGTCTGTGCGACTTTGTGCACTTCTGCGCGACTTTGGGTCCCAGACTAGGAATTGCAGGAGAACCGATGTCTTAAAAAGAACCTGCAACTTCTGTGACATTACTAACGTTTGGATCATTGGTTCACTCTTTTTTCTATATGAATATATTTTATAAGAATATCAAGGCTGAAATTTTGGAAAACTTTATAAATAACTTTGAGGGTGAAATTTTGAAAAGGGCATATTAGTATTCAATTTGAATGTTGAAAATCTGTATATATGTACAACACAATTATATGTTTTTTTAAATAAACTGCATAAAATGTTTCTTTCTTTAAACAGTAAAACTAGCCAACAAACAAAACAAAAGGTACTCAAAGTGTACATGTGTCTACTGCCTTTTTTGCTGCATGTTGTTTTTATGTGAGGGCAACTGCAACAGGAAGACCATATTTTATGTTGATTTATTGAAGTAAAGAGTACTCGATCAACCTTGTCGATAACACAAGCTTGCAGAACCCACACACTCTAACGCACGTGAGTCCTTCGTGCGATTTCACTTGTGATTGGTCGAAATTAAACGCGTGACCGGATTAAGTATACATGTGGGTTTCCCTTTGCGATTTCACATGTGATTGTTTAGAATTGGCTTGACCGACTCTCCTCGGCATCACGGATCACTTATTGATTAGCTACTGCATATCGACAAGTTAACAAACTTTTGTTATGCGTACCGTATGCGCAGTAAAGACAAAAACTGATGGTGACATCAGGAACACAAACCAAGGGTAATGTTCTTATCGCAGACTCACTCCTCACTCACAACCAAGAGGAAGCAGACAGTCGACTTCTGGTCAGAATCAAGAAGAGAGAGGATTTTGCAACGCTTTATTGTTATTTCCAGAAGTCGACCAGAGCTGGACCTCTAGGAGGACATCGGAACTTATAAGTTTGGTGTGGTGCCTTGATATGATAACGCTTCAGTACTTTATCTTACGAAGGTGGATATATACCCACAACAGCTCCAAGCTGACAGGAACGGGGCAACTGGAAGTGACGTATTTTGATAAGCAAGCAATGGAAACACCCTTACAGTTGGCAGAAGAGCAATATGCAAATATAGACTCAACATATGAGTCCTCACTACCATATCGCGTGATCATCATTGATGGAATGGCTGTGGTAAATTGTGTTACCAAAGCGGAACAAATAAAAACATGTCAAGATTTGGCAAATGCCTTTCTCCAGATAATCTGTAACATGGCAACGCGGTATAATGAGGTCAGATTGGTGTTCAACCGGTTAATAGACTGCGTAGCAAGCGTTTTACAAAATTTTGGACGCGCGGAAAGTGAGGCAAAAAATGGAGTGTTGGTGTGGGGATGTGGAGCGATTTATGGAGTTACTTCTAATCTCGAAGTAATCAAATGTGCTGTCTTTAACATCTTTATGAGTGGAGCAACACTTTTTCAAAAATATGGCCTTAAAATGACAAAAAAAACGGTGCAAAACACAAATATACGACACATTAGAGGTATAGATAAAATTTATTTCAAACTTGATAGAAATGTACACGTTTTTAGAGAGACAACAAATTTCCCATACTATGCGGGCCATACATTCTCTTATACAGAAGCTGTTACTTTAGTATCTATCACTAAGACAATCGTTTGTACCAAAACGTAAAAACCAAGTCGTAGACGCATAAAAAAAGTAGAAATTGAAGTTTGGAAGCCTGTAGTTGGTTTCTACCTTAGTTGGTTGATGGTTAGTTTTAAAATTAGTTGTGGGCTCACATTTTTTGTTTCTTGTAATGATTGGCTGTACATGTACTTCATCTTCTATTGATGGCAATTAATGGCCATTTTTATCAGTGGTTTGTTGTTGTCCAAACCTGCTTGCAAATGCATTTCTTCTATGTCGTATTGGGAGAGGTAGGTACGTTTTAGTGGAATTTTTTTCTTTTTCACCGCTGGCATAGCATTTTCATCTGTGGCCTGGTAACACAAAAGCTTCTCATGAATAGAACGCAACGAGTTACCAAATATTTTAAGGGCACTAATATCTTCAACATTGTATGTCAGAGATGTTTATCTACCTAAGAGTTTCCATGCATTTCATTGCCTCATTAATGACTTCATTCTCTACTGTCATCTTTGGCTGCACTTGTGGTTGCGGTGCAAAGGCAGACAATGGAGGCTCAATTTGACCCTCAGCTAAGGAGTCAAGATTTAGATAAGTTTTAAATACAACATCATCATCTAGACAGAGATATGGATTTTCACGGAAGCTCTTGGGTAGCACCTCCCACTTCCAATCTGCATTATGCTGGAGAACAGCAAACAAGTGTTTACACAATAGACCCGTTCGGCTGAAGTCTAGGTAGCTGCACTTGGGTATGTTGTCCCGCATCTCGCGGGATTCGCACGCATTTTCTTGTCAAACCCGCATTCCCGCAGGCTCCCTCCAAGGTTGCTTTTTGGTTTTGTAGTCCTTCCTCTATTTCGCATGCAATTTTATTCAGCTGATTTTGATGACAACTCAAACATAATTTATGTGACATAAACGCTTGCAAAAAATTGCGACGAGCCGAAGAAACTATAACAATATTGTCATTGTTTTTGCAAGAGATACACTCAGAACTCAAGATTTGTTATGAAATCAAATAGTTCATATATTTATTTTATTGTGTTAATCTTGAATCTGTCTTGTATTTAGATGGTGGGAAAGTAGCCCATGCTACGGGTCAGTTATTTGTGCTTCGCTGTAAACAGGCCTGTAAGTTCATTCATTGTGTAAGCGTAGGCGTGTTTGTCCCTCATCTCAACTTCCAAAACTTAACAGGTCCGTCTCCACCGAAAGACAGGTTGTACCAGACGTCTTTGGACTCAGCAAATGCAAAATGGACCTCTTCTTTGCTTTTATACTCTATCTAACTTGATCAGAGCTGATTTCCTCTGCAGTATATATTCTATTCATTCAATGCGACAGAAATTGCCGGAGCTTATACTGCAGGTTCTTTGGGATGCTTTGATTATAGCAGCTTATATCTTCCACTGCACCTTGTATTGAGTTCCACAAACCTAATTTTTTAAAAAAAATGACGAGCACATAAGCTGAATTTTGGGCTTTTACACTCTTTTCTTTTTATAAGAATATAATAAGAATATCGAGGCTCAAATTGGCCAAATTTTAAGAATATTTAGAATTGGGGTAAAGGTTTGGATTAGGGTTGGGGTTATCTTTAGGGTTAGATCGACTTGGGGTTAGTGTTTGGATTAGGGTTGGGATGGCTTTAGTGTTAGGGTTTGGATTAGGGCTGGGGTTGGCTTAAGTGTTAGTGTTTGAATTAGGGTTGGGGTTGGCTTTAGTGTTAGTGTTTGGATTAGAGTTGGGGTTGGCTTTAGTGTTAGAGATGGGGTTAGGGTTTGGATTAGAGTTGGGGTTGGCTTTAGTGTTAGGATTGAGGTTAGGGTTAGGGTCTTGGATTAGGTTGGAGTTATCTTTAGGGTTAGATCGACTTGGGGTTAGTGTTTGGATTAGGGTTGGGGTTGGCTTTAGTGTTAGAGTTGGGGTTAGGGTTTGGATTAAAGTTGGGGTTATCCTTGGAGATGTTGAGTAGTGTATGAGTAATTAGATGGAGATGTTGAGTAGTGTATGAATAATTAGATGAAGATGTTGAGTAGCGTATAAGTGATTAGATGGAGATTTTGAGTAGTGTATGGGTAATTAGACGGAGATGTTGAGTAGTGTATAAGTGATGAGATGGAGACGTTGAGTAGTGTATAAGTGATGAGATGGAGATGTTGAGTAGTGTATAAGTGATGAGATGGAGATGTTGAGTAGTGTATGAGTGATATGTTCGAGATGTTGCTAGTGTATAAACGATTAGATGGAAATGTTGAGTTGTGTATAAACGATTAGATGGAGATGTTGATTAGGGACTAGATGAAATCCAATGTTAGTAATGTATGACTGTTTAGATGGAGATGTCACTGTGATTAAATGATGGCTTCGAAATGTATATTTTTTGCAATAATGGCAGTAAAATTTTGACACAAAAACTTTTGTATATTAAAATAAAAATTGTCAATAAAAATGAAATGTTTTATAAATAGTTGTATTGTGCTTTTGATTAGATACACATTGAACCGGATCTTTCCTTCTTGTATTGGATTCTATTTTCGATAAAAAGTCAACAGGAATACAACTGATTCTTTCAAACTTGACCTATATTATTCAAAACGAAATGATTCTAAACTACAATGATATATAAACCGCAAAATAAAACGATCCTCTCAAGTTTAACGTAAGGAACTCATTATTTCATACTGACCCTTGTATTAGAATCTTCCCAGTAGGAATTATATTAAGTATCAAGGGTTTCCTTTCAGACCGGACACCGGACGAAACGTCCCCTTGTTTGATCTGTAACCTCCGGTAGTTCACACACGAAATCATTCCAGAATCAAGTATTTTATGTTCTGCAAGATATTAAAAGACCGTCGATCCTAGTAAACAGAATTTCGGTTCAGGGAACACAGGAAACTGCACATAGATAAAAACCATTTTTTTATGAATTTCCAGACCCCCTAAGAGTACATTCACCTTCATTGCGGCACTCGAACGGTAAACGCCCGCCAGCTGAACTAATGCATCCGGCACTTCCAAATCATACGGAATCCCCTGAAGTATGATCAATGGGTATTTGATCCGAACATGAAATTCTGAAATCCTACAATTTAAGTAATCTCACAAATTTCGGGTCCGACAAATCTCGGGCCCGACAAAGGTCGGGTCCGACAAAATTCGGGTCCGACAAAATTTGGGTCCAACAAAGGTCGGGTCCGACAAATTTCGGGTCCGACAAAATTTGGGGCCAACAAAGGTCGGGTCCGACAAATCTCGGGTCCGACACTAATTGGGTTAATCCTTCCAACCCGGGTCCGAATTAAGAAATAGGACCTGATTGATTTGGGGTGTCGTATCAATCAACATCTGTTGAACAAGAGAGTAGAAGTGAAGCTTGACGAGTGAAATCGGACTAGCTTTCCCAGGACGCGGGATTGATCCAATTTCTGCGTACAGATCTGCATCTATAACTACTTTGGTGTGCACTTAAGGTCCTAACTGCGCTGTCTGTGGATGTGAAAGTGAAAAAAATTGTGTTGTTGTTGTTTTGTAATGAAACTTAATTTTGAAAAAATCACTTCTACGGGAATATATTTTTGCAATTTGGCAAAAAATGATTAAAATCCCCAAATATGAATTTCCTCCATCCTGCAAGAGAACACGTAGAGTTTTATATTATTGCCATACATCTGACACATTCTAAACTGCCTACAATAGGTTATTTCAATAATGGTTAAAAAGCTGGCATTTTATATAAACTTTCAATTTAAATTCAATTTTAAGATGCAAAAAATGCAATAGTATTGCCTTTTTTAATAAAACAAAAGCTGAATATAAGATAAATGTGCTTTTGTATTTCAAAGCTACCGAATTTAATCTGATGAAATCAATTTTCTGACTTCATGCGCCTTTTATTCTTCTCTTTTTTGATTGGTCCGACACCTAAATGTTTTAGAGTTTGATTGTTTGCCATAAATTATTGTTCCAAGAATCAGTAGTCCAAGGCATTTTAAAAAACGCAACTTTTAAAGGAATAAGACGTGTTTCGGTAATCTTTTTCATCACCTTTGACAAATGATATTCTCAGTAGGAAAGGGCCCGTGTTATAAAGTCATTCCCAAGGTAATGCGTAACTACAAAAAGTACAGAATTAAGGTTGAAAAGAAAGTGTCAGAGTAACATTGCGAATTTGTTGGTTGAAAACAGGTGCTTCATCACTGTTGAACAACTAGAAACAGACCGCTCGTTTTATTACACACCATTTAATTCTAACTGCATAATAATGGCATTAAATTGTCGAATCGTGTTTATCTTTTTTAAATGCTTTTAGATTGTTCATTGACAAAAGTAAAGAGGAATTAGTCTGAGCAATAACTAAAAGAAGCACTTAAGAAAAAAACAACTCAACAAAATAAGACTTGATTGGCATGCAAGTCACTCACTCGCTGGTTTTGTTTTTATAACTTAGTATATGCGAGTTATATATTAAAATATTTGCTTAGATTAGCAGAACTTTGAAGTTACTCCCCACTGGACTTTTATCAATTAACTTGCTGTACCATTTGAAAGCTGTTTTCTGAAGGCTTATTTAAGTCATGGTAAGTTGTTGAAGTTGGTTTTCTATTTAGGAAACAAAATTTAACCCCTTTTGTCTGCGTTTTATTCACCAACGTTTATTGAATTTAGTTTTAATTTCAAGAAAACGTCTAAATGGTCAAAACATAATAGATTTTAGAAAACAAAAACAATGACTGTTTACTGTCCATTTTCCAGCTTTAGGACATTTTAAAAAAGATTGAGATATTACTGGCTTCTTTCTTGTTCATATCAGTTCTTTGTAAAATGTTCAACATGTCGTTAATTTCGTGTGAACTCATGATTTTCAACATCAAAAACAATTTTAGTGAATCGACTATTATAAGGCACTTCTTTTTATTATGTCCGTAAATGAAAGAAACTTTATCAAACATATTTCCACCCTTTTTATAAGAATATTGTTTTTCGGACCGAGGAGGGATGTTCTTTTTTTCTTGGCCGATTTTAGGCTTAAAATAATATTCTTACGAATATTCTTAGTTTTGGAAATATCGTTGACACAGAATTTTTGTTTTTAAAATGACTGTGGTATTTAAGAGCTTCAAAGGTAATAGTTTTGTATATGACTTTGCCATTTGGGATTAGAGTGCAATCTCAATTGATCAGTAATGTTTTTTTTTCAAAGCTGCAAACTTATATTCCCAAATATAATGGCAAAGCTATATTTAACAATTATTCACAGAAATCATTGGAAGTAAATATCCACCACTTTCACTGACACTGAGGTGAAATTGTGTTTAATAGGAGTGTATAATAAGCGTTTGCATTTTTTAAATTGTTCAGTAAAAAGCAATTGAAAAGAGAGGCCTTTAAAAAAATGAAATTCAAATCCGAGACCTCTACAGTTTTCCAATCAACCGAGATGGATGAAGCATGCAGCAAATGGGAAAGCAGTTTATTTGAAGAGGGTCCATCAAACCCGCTCTGGGGGTACAATAATTAATGAGACTGAGTTTGTACAGCGGTGTAATAATGAAGTTATGAACGATCTTCGCGGTTATGATTATTGAGACTGAGGCATCGCTTGCACGTAGACGACTATATTTTTATCCGGATGAAAATATGTGTGTCGTTTATGTATCGTTTTCGATCGTTTACATGTAAACGCGTAGCTGTCTTTTTCGAAAATAGCCAGCTAAATTCATCGTTTTCGCCGGTTTACGTGTTGACTTGGCTTAAATGGATAAAAAACTGTACGTTCAAAAATAGCCGGTTAGGTGTAGACGCTGCCTGAGTTTGTACCGTGGTGTAAATAATGACGTTAATTATGGATGATCTTCGCGGTTACGCACACAATTTAGTAAACTGCAAAAAAAAGATAAGTGAATATAAATTTTTCAGGCTTCAACTGAATCTATCCCGTGACCTCTTCTGTAATACTGGCGCTGCGTTAAAACCAATTGAACCATAACTAGAAGTGCTGTACGTAACTGCGACAATCATTCATGTTAACAACGCTGAATAAGCTCAGTCTAAAGACTACCTTTTGCAGCCATAAATTGAATAGGTGTTTTTCTTTGTGATCACAGCTCGTGACTGTCGTTTTGTTCTGGATCACCGTCAAACTGTCTCATGCAATTACAGCTGGCATTTATCTTGAGACAACACCTAACGCTGACTTTACAAACTGCTATGTTGACAAGAAATCCATCGGAAAAGACCAGCTGGGATGTGCGTTAGGTTGCCAAGCAGATGAAAACTGTATCTCGGCGAGTTACCACTTCTCCTCCAGTATTTGTAAATTAACTGCAGATCATTTTGTGAGTCAATGCACAAAGATTGATTCACCAGGAACTGTTTTGATAACAAAGGTAAAATATTTCTTTTTTAAAGTAATAGAATAGTCCTTTTGTAACCATTTTTGTCAAAGATGATCCAACTTTCTTTCCTTAACGCAATGCCGATCTGTAAATGAATGCAGGCACCTGCGTCTCTTGAAAACTAACCTGCGATGGATTAGGACTCCGTCTAGGAAAATCAAAGGCTCTCATCCTCTTAACACTACAAAAATTGTAGATAAGCGCCGGTTCCATGGTCCACCTGGCTCGTAAATAAAAAGGATTTAGCTAGATTTTCTTATCTTCATACAGTACAATCTGCTTAACGCTTCTCATCCGCTTAACGCTACACAAACAGGAGATAAGCACCGGTTCCATGTATATACGACTCGGCTCGTAAAGGATTTAACTATATAGGTTTTCTTATCTTCATACTGAGTACAATAATTAGTTTTGTTTTACCGGATCAGAGTGAATCAGAGCCATCTAAATTTTAAAAAAACGTCGTTAATACTTAACTCTACTAAAACTAAATATTTGTCCTGCGAGACAATCTTAAAAAATTGTTTTTTTTAATGATAGCTAAAACACCTAATTTTGGTTTTGAATTTAACAGGTTGGAACTTATGACTCATTTACAGCTGGTAAGTAAAATAATATTAAGTTTGCTTCTTTTTGACACACGGATACTTTGTAGGAGCTAGTAGCTAATAGCTTGAAGTTTCTCGTTTACCTAAACTCTTGTGCAACAGTCGCCATTGTTACTAAATCCTTGAGCATGGCTTTGTACGATCAAACGATTTGATCGGAACTTACCAGTTTCGTTTTGAATTTTTGTGCCATAAACAAAATCAGGTTTATGCGGCTAAAGCAGTTTTAATCCGTTATGAGCTTGCTGAACGATAATATTTGAGTGATCAGTTTTAAAAATATTATTTTATTTCATTTCATTTATTTTATTCCATTTTGTTTTATTTTATTTCATTCCATTTCATTTCATTTCATTTCATTTATTTTATTTTATTTTATTCTATTTTATTTTATTTTATTTTATTTTATTTTATTTTATTTTATTTTGTTTTGTTTTGTTTTATTTTATTTTGTTTTGTTTTATTTTATTTTATTTTATTTCATTTAGGGTATACTGTTGTTGTTATTTATATCAGGCAGAATGAAAATTGGTTTTGTTTTATTGTCTTGATTCTCGTTTTTTTAAATCGTTTAGAAATCTGTTCTTTCGACTTTGGCGGGTTTTTTGTATTGTTTTATAAAAACTGCGTTAGTTGTTTGCTACTTTTAACGCATTATTTGTTCAAAAAAACTGGGATAACACTTTCATTCTTTGACAGGAATCTTCGGAACGAGTGCATGTTCTGTTTTGCTTTGGTAGCTCTGACACTCTGAACACCCGTACGCAGTTTTTGTAGGTCGTCTTATCAGTCGAAACGACCTCTATTTTGGGCTAACTATACATTTCTTCAATTGAATCGCTGGGTATTGAGCGTTGTAGCAAGAAATAAATAGTAAATATGTTAGTCTTTGTGGAGAATTCCTAATATTGCTTTCTGATAGGGAAGTCATATACGTTTGCCATTTACCCACTTAAGTTCGTTTCAAGAAATTTGCAAGCTGCTAAAAACGAGTTTGAATGTTTGAATAATTATTTGTATTATTGTTCCGCATTCAAATCAATCTGTTTTTAAATCAAACGAAACTTAACTTGATTCAGTGCAGGACAAATGGCACTTGAGGTGAACAGCAGAATATTTGGTTGACGAAGAGAGAGAATCGAAAGGACTTAATTTTCTCAAATTAGTAGTAAAAGATATATCATACACGTGTATTCTAAGTTAATGGTGTTTTCACAACACAAAATCGGAACTTTTGTTATTTCTAAGCAAAAACGTAAAGGAGCTTAAAGAACTTTATTCAGCTTTAAGGTGGTGTCACACAATCCAACTTTCACAAAATTCGTTACTTTGTGTTAAAAACCATTCCAAAAACTCGCAACGCGTTGTGCAGCAAAACATTGCGCGAAAAGTGGGCTCCAGGGCCATATTACATGTCAGTCAACTTTTAACGCACCATCGTTGCGCAAAAAGTTGCGTTAAAAGTTGTATTGTGTAAAACAACCTTAACGTGTCATTTTAAAGGTGTTTAAATAGGCTTAAAGTATGTAGCGTGGATGTGTGGAAGAGCATTGATATTGGGACCATAAAATGTTTTTTATAGGTGTAAGAAGAGACAACCCGGTGTCCAGTTGTAAAGCGCTTAAAAAGTTTGGCAGGAAAACCGGTATCTACTGGTTGGATCTTGATGGTGGTTCCTATGACAACGCATTCCAGGCGTTTTGTGACATGGACACAGATGCAGGAGGCTGGACTCTAGTATGGTCTTATACCTTCACCAATTACAAACAATTTACGTTAAAATCAAACGCAGTTACTCCGAGGCCGAACTGGCCAATCACTGCAGACTCAAATCTAGTTCCAGTCTCGAAGCAAATACCACGGACCGAATCAGAACTTGGAGCGCTGGAGTTTCAACAATGGAAACACATTGGAACCGAATTTCTGATGAAGTCCAACATAAATAACTGGGTTGCCTGTGTACCACAGGTAGGAAGCTTGGTTCAGTGGAAGCCTGGAAAGGTCACGTGTCGGCTTTTAAAACAGATCTCATCTTTATGCAAGCATGTTGTTCCAAAAGATCTTGAAATAATGAGCTTTGGTCCACGGTTGAAAGAAGTAAAAAATTACTATTTGTATGAGGGTAGCATTAAAACAAACTGGCCGACTCACGATCCGTGTGGACGTAACGAACCAAATCAAGAAAAAGGCGTAGTTGATCCTCGTGGAGCTATCTTCTTGCGTTAACCATTTCAAAGTGAGCAGAGTTGTCTGGTTAGGAAACTTGATGAGAACTTTCTTTGTTGATAATAATAATAATATTAAGAAGAATAATAATAAGAAGAAAAACAAAAGGAACAAGAACAAGAACAAAAAGAAGATCTTTATTAAATAGTTACTAACAGCAAACGTATATGTCGCACTTAGCGTTAAATAAACTGATAAAACACTAGAAAGAAAACAAGAAAAGTGGCTGTCAACTCCAGTCTCGAGTCATGTGCACAGACAAAGCAGCACAGCTTTTGGTGTGTTGTGAAAAGATGTGTTGTTTTACACACCATTCAAACAAAATTTAGCAAGGCTTTTGGTGTGTTTTACAAAACACACTAAGGTGTGTGCCAAAACCCATCAACATGTGTAGCAAAACCCACCAAGATATGTTACAAAACACACCTTTTTCATTACACGGGAAAAGGAGTGTTAAAAAAGGGACAAGCCAAGGTGTGTCACAGCAACATACAAATCATGTGCTCTGGGAGCACACCATGGTGTGTTATTACACTCATCAAGGTGTGTAGATGAACACAAGGTGTGTAAAATCTTCATGTCAAGATCACTTCTTCTAAACACAAAAAGATGTGTTAAATTACACGGCTTAACACGTGAGGGACAAAAGATGTGTTACGAGAACACACCATGCTGTGCTTCCAGAACACACTTGTTTTTACAGTGTTCTCACTGTTCTGTTCGCGTGCCCGCTGACCAGTGACATGACAGTATAAGTTTACAAATACAAAACAATTAATTTATAACTCCTATATAAATTAAAGAGACACCTATTCATAAAACATCGTTTGAAGCGCTCCGTTTTTACAGCCACTAATATAACAAAATTGTGTCCCCTCTTGCGAAGTATTCGCGTTGTTTTGGAAGGAGCTAATTACTGCAGTGACTGTCGCTAGGAACTAACTTTTTCCACAATTTTATATCATTTTCCCATATAATTTCTGAATAGGTTTAAACTTGCTTGTGTAACAATAGTTTTGTGTGCGCCTACAAAAATTGTCAATTTGCTCGAGATATTTACACTCATAAGCATCTGCCCACACTTCGATCGCATATAACATAAAATAGACATATATAAATAACAGAGTACGCTCTTGCAGAAAATATCCAAAATATTTACAAACCTCAAAGATATATAATCTAGAGGTAGCCTTACTAATCATATATTCGAAATGTGTGTTCCAAATATATACCCAAATGTTTATCAAAAGTTACACCCAGTAATGCGAGTTCTTCCTTCCTTTCGATGTCACAGATTGGTTTTCTTAGGAAACTTGATGACAACATTTTTTGTTAAGTTTTTGTTTTGCTTTTTTAAATTGAAGTTGACCGTTCACAAATATCAAAAGGCTTTAAGACGTAGATAAGCAAACGCCCAGTATACGAATCTGAACAGACATAATAAAAATACTGCTGAAAAAATTAAATAACAAGATAGTTACTGTTCATCAGCAGGATACCTAAATTGCGTGCAAGTCTACAATTGGTTATATTCACTAAGTCCCATGCAGGAGGATATAACACAATAGCAAATGGTGGTCAAATAATGAGATTCAAACTAGATTCTAATGAGATTCTGTTGTATAACTGACCACTATGTGCACTGAACTGGAACCTTATGAATACCTCCAATCGGTTTCGGCTCCAATGATTCCGCTCTCAACACCAAATCGTAAGAACTTTACAATTTTGTCTCTGGTGATGCTTTGGAACAACGAAAGCTAAGATTGTTTAGAGCTTTTTGAATTTATCATTTTTACAACTTTTATATTCTTGATCTTTTGAATGGGTTTCATGAAAGGTCCCAAACAAAACCATTATGGCATTAAGAGACATACTTGAGTTACAATAACTAATCCATCATATGCTACAAATCTCACAAAATATATAACTTTAAAGGAGAACTGAACCCTAAAATTGTCTTTTCCTCGTTTGAAAATTAATGCATAGAAGAACAATTATATGAAGTTTTTTTAAGCTGTTAGCCAAGCAGTTCAGAAAAATTTGATGTTTTGCAACGAACAGACAAAATTTGATCAGCGGCTCAATATGTGATGTCAGCGGTTGTTAATGACGTAGGTTACAATATTAGGGTGATTAAAACGAGGAAAAAACATGGTTACTGTGCGGCTTTTGGCTGGTGTTAAAGAAAAAAACTTCGCAAGACCTAGATTGCCCAAAAAATATCAAAATTTCAAAGCGAACTGCCATATTTATTCTCTCAATATCGTAACCTACGTCATAAACAACCGCTGACAAGCTCATTTGCAACCACGGTATCGAACCTTTTCTTAAGAGTTTTCTTCTTTTTCCACATTAAATTTCTCAATGTTATTCGACTAATTTGAAAAAAAAACTTCACAGATTTAACCTACTACACAAATAGATTAAAAAAGAGGTTAGTTTTAGCATTCAGTTCTTTTTTAAAGAAACAAAACTTATGGTTCAAACGTGTGATCAACTTACAAGGTCTGCCAGAGATACTTGAGGTGGAATTTCTTGCTTGATTTGTCTGTTCCCCGTAGGTGGAGACTGCAGTTCTCTTTTGTTCAGGAATAGCCCCCATTGCCATTATACTCCCTGAACTGCTAACTGTATTCCATGACTGCTCGCTATGACGCTCAAGTTTAACATCCACACATCCACCACTGATATCTCGTTCACTATGAGTATTCTGGTGATTACCATCATGGTGGCAACTACTACGGACATCTTTCCAAGCTTCATGGACATCACAACTAGTATTTGAATACCCACTATCAACATCCTCTCGACCTCTATGGGTGTCTTGAGTATCACTAAAGGCATCATGACTGCCCTGAACACCCTTTTGCGTAGTGCTGGGGTCCAATGAATCCACTTGCATTCTTTGTGTTTTTTGTTGTTCCACAGTTTCTGATATTTGGTCTCCCTGACTGACACTTACTGGTGTCTCTGCCCTTGAAGTTGTTGTCACTTGACTGGAAGATACCAGGTGCGGTGACATTCTATTGTAGTTGACTAAGCCTGCAGCGAATGCTGAGCTGGGGCGTGACACTCCTCCTGAACTGGTGCCTGACAACACGGGAGATGAGTATGTTAACACGATGTGTGGTGTACTCAAAAATCCTGCATCACTAGAAACAGAGGCAGAGGCTGAAACAGCAGAGGTTGTGCTACTTGCAGTTGGTTTATTTGTAACTTGTGCTGCTGCAACTTGGTTCTTTGGCGTGGAAACAATCACGCTGGTGGAAGCGGGCAGCCTGGCACTGGCTGGTGAGCTGGCACGAGCAAAAGAGCGGGTAATAATGGATGCCCGAGGAGGAGGAACAGTAGGGGCAAGGCTTGGCTGGTTTTGTTTACAAGATTCTTCACTTTCCTCACCAACTGAATCATCAGACTGAGATCGTTGACTTCTATCTGTCCTCTGATAAAAAAAAACATTTCCGTAAGGCTCAGTGAGAAAATTGTATGATTCCATTGTCACTAAATACGTTTTTTTTATATGAACCAGAACATTTTCCCGAGGCTGATTGTTCTTAATTTTTTGGCTGTTTCAGTTTCAATTTATTCTTAATTTGTTCTTATTTCTGTGGGCAGTTTGAAATAATAAAATGTATCGAAACAAAAATACAAGGCATTGAAAAACAGTGCTGATCGTCAGAGGAACTTTTAGTATTACATGATTACGTGTATCATTTGCAACAATAGTAGATATACTAAATGTGAAACGGTGCTTCTGTGTTTTTATACTGTGCACATTGAGAACATAAATTACAAGATTCAGCCTAAACTTGTTCTTAAATTGTTCTTAATTTTTGGGCAATCTGAGCCTCATAGTTCTTATAAAGTTGTTCTTATAAAAAATAGCGTGTACATACGTTACCAGGAGAATTGCTTTCTAAAAATCAACGCTCCACTTAGAATTTTCTGTTCTAAAGCATACAGTTTCTAAATTTTGTTAATGTGTCCCTTTCCCAATGCCACCCCTCAAAACTGTTGAAACAATGAGCATTCACTTAATCTTTGTTTTTGAGAGAAGCAAATTGAAAGACTTTCTATTTAGTTTTAGCCACTGGTTCAAAAGATACAAACTTTTGATTTAAGACAATATGGATCTCGGTAGGGTATGAGTACACAGAGAAAACAAAAGTAAGCCATAACATACTAGGTCATTTCTGTTTAAATCAAATCAAACACGAAAAACGTACACATACCTTAGAAGCTTCATGTTCTGCAACTACAACTTCCAAATGAAACTTCTTCTTGTAATTGAAATAAAAATTCTTGCACTGGGCATCCGTCTTGGTCATTACCATGCGCGAAATAGCTGCCCAGTCACGGCCGTGTTCACGTAAACCTAAAAAAACACAAGCATTAAAAACCATTTAAATTGTGAAACACGTGAATTTATCACATGTAGTCTTTTACAGGGTACAAGCCTTACTGCGTCAATGGAGTACATTTGGCCCCATAAAAATATCAATGGAAACAAGAGAAATAAAACTTTTTTTCTCCTAAAACGCTGGTCATATATATTTAAACTTTTGAAACAAAGAACCATTAAAAATTGCACGTCAGTGCATATAAGGCGCTATTAGCACGTCCACTTTCCATAAAATGTTGTCCTAAAAATTCTCCAATTGTTTTTTGAAAGTAAAGCTGTAGTTCGCACGAGGAAAATGCCATTAAGACATAAGAAAATTGAAAGACAAAATAATTGACAGTTTTAACTTTTGAAATTCCAAAATTTTACAAATACTAAAACAAAATCGATTGCCCTTCACAAACTATTGGAAATGAATGGCGCTTTCTTTGGAGCTGAAGATTAGTGGGGAGTCATGTACTGCTGGAGAGGTTTTTTAAAAAAAAGAATCAGGGCGTTCTTGTTGTCACGAAGGCCAACCGGAACTAAATCGTCAGCAAACATGAAAGACAGGAACTTTTCCCGATATCAAAAGAACAGGTGAATGTTGTTTCAAGATTTTGCTGCAAAAAAACTCACTTTTACTCACATTATATATATAATGCATTTTAAGACCTCAAAAACGAAGTTATAGAAAACTTAAGACCTTTTTAAGGCCATAAAATGTTAAAATTAAAATAAGACTTTTAATGATCTTCACTGACCTGCGGGAGTCCTGACGTTATTGCTAAAGGTTTCAATTAAGGTTACGGTACACTTTTTAAAGCAGTGTTTTCAGTTTGTACCTTCTGTCTTTTTTGTTTTACGTCGCAAACCCTTGAACCTATACACCGTTGAAAAGGTTATAAAATCTCTAAATAATGGTATATAAATTGTTTTTTCGAAATTATTTTTGTAATCGAAGATGATCTCTTTAATTTAGACTCAAAAGTTTTCTTCTGCAAAATTTCAACTAACCAACATTTTAATTTCTGAAATATGTTTTTTGTTGTTAAAAAATAAGTTTAACTTAAATTCGAAAACGGTGTCAGGAATTTTTGTTAGCATGCGACATTAAATTTTTAGAGCTAATTAAACAAACTTTTACACTTCAAAGACGTAAATGCTTAGAATTGACTTTATAAAACGAATACTAAATTGAATTTCCCAATATCCTGATACCGTTTTGGAGTCCATGATATCAACTATCATTGTGCCAAATTTTGTGGCAATAGGTAAAAAACTGATTGCGTTCTAACTTTTTATAGAGCCGCACGTGGTGTTAAAATTTGTTTCGAGAAAAACCCATTTGAAATGACAATGCAAACCTGTTTGTTTACTTCGGGGAACAGTTTCACTTAAAATACCTAAAAAAACAAATTTGCATTTGAAAAGAATTTTTTTTACTTTGAAAGCTGCATTTAAGGACAAGCGCTTTCTATCAAAAAAAAATAAAATTTGATAATTTTTTGCATTTCAAAGTGTATCGTAACCTTAAACTTACAAAAGAAGGCTCAGATTAAGGCCTAAAACCCACATTTTTTGCCTGGAAAACAGGGGTCAGCTTATAGATACAAAGAATCGGCTTCTACACCGGGATTTACGGTATTAGAAGAATGCAAGCTAAAAAATAGCGAAGAGCGAGCCACAACCCATCTTACTTCACATTACACAAATTTCAAATATATTAAGGTGGGAATTTTTGTAAGCTTCAAAACAAGTAGTACCATGGCTTTATTCTTACTTTTTTGAAATCTGTCATTCTTGGTTTTAGCAGAATGCCATAAAAAGATGGTAACAAAGAACTGGTTCTCGGTCAAGAAACAGCTTCTACTTACCTTGCTTAGCAATATCCATTTCCTTCTCTGTCCATCTCGCTGAGGATATTGTTGTCAGTACTTCGGGTTGTTCTTCAGTGCAGAATATAAAAATTACAGTATTATTAAGATTTTACGTAGTAGCTTTTAATGGTGGTGGTAGTGGTATTAGTAGAATTAATAGCAGTAGTAATAGTAGTAATACTAGCAGTAGTAGTAGCAGTAGCAGCAGCAGTAGTAGTAATAGTAGTAGTAGTAGTAGTAGTAGTAGTAGTAGTAGTAGTAGTAGTAGTAGTAGTAGTAGTAG
>JAOBAY020087898.1:0-10332 GCA_025331085.2 Zoanthus sociatus
CTCCTTTACTTTTCTAATGGTCCGTCCCAAAGCCCGGGAGCGCTAAGAGCTAAAGAAATACGCCATTTCCGAATTACGATCCACTACCCATAAATAAAACCTTTAAATTGAGACTAAGTGCTCAAAAATACAGTAAATGTGTAAATGGTGACCACCTAGCCTCGACTTGAAGGTTGTATTTGTGAGTAGTAGACAATAATTGGGAAATGGCCTATTGAAATGTTTGGACACGAATCGTTTGAGATTGTGCACGCTCAATTTCTTTCAACAACACTTCAGTCTTTCACATCAAAGCTTTTACAACCGGATTGGTTAAAACTAATGAAAAATTCTAACTACTTCAAGTAAGATACGCAAACGTTTATGATTCTTATGAATCATAGCATTATTGTTATGCACGGGCGTTATTCTCCTGTATCAATATTACTGCCAACAACGTCAACACTTCAACATGAACAAGAATACCATCAATCATTATCAGTATTCATCATACTTTTAAACAATCATTAAACGCAGTGCAGGGGTTGGGAAGGACGTGCGCTATGGATTTAATACAGCCGAAACCAATGGTAGAATTGCACACAATTTAGGCATCCTTGTTCTTAATATTTTGGCTGTTTCAGCCTCAATTTGTTCTTAATTGTTTTTATTTTTGCGAGCGGTTTGAAATGAAAAATCAAAACAAAAGACAAGGCATTAAAAAACAATGCTGATCGTCTGTATTTTGAGATCTCTGCAATAGTTGACACTGATCGTTCGACGAACTTTATCTAACATTACATGAATTACAATATATGTATCATTTGGTACAATATAGTAGATATAATAATAAATGGAAGCGGTCTTCTGTGTTTTCACTGTGCACATTGCGAACAGAAATTACAAGACTCGGAAATTTCAGCTAGAAACATTTTCACTATTTTTCGTCTCAGCCTAAGCTTGTTCTTAAATTATTCTTAATTTTCGGCCAATCTGAGCCTCATTGTTCTATTAAAGTTGTTCCAGTAGAAGAACACATAAATTTGAGTACATAGTCCGCATGTTTTCAAAGTTGAATTACTTATTTTTAGTCGGTACTCTGTGTTTCGTTTAGGCTCTTATACCGATAGTGCTAGCACTTTTTTTGACATTATTTGGCTTCGCGAGCATTTTTTTTTCACAATTTATCCCAAAAAGCACTGCTAGCATTATTTTGAATTTCCGATAGATTATTTGTATAATTTTGTGTTAAAATGCACAAAATCCGAATTTATTTATGTCGTCCAAAGCCTCGCAGATGCATTTTTATTTTGCCCTCATTTTCATCAAACGAGCAGAGCTGGACTGGGGAATAGTTTGATAGGTCAGCGGTCGCCTTCTAGAAACCTAGTTCTTGACACTCGTTCCAAAATGGCGTCATCCACGTTGTTATCGTGGAACAATGGAAGTCAGCCAGCCAAGGAAGAGATAGTTCGAGAGCGTACTTTGCCATCAATCAGTGGAAAAAAGAAGACTAGGGGGAACTGTGATGCAAAAATCATAGCAGACATGATCGGATTCAGCAATATCCAGGAGAACAACCATCAATCAAAGACGGAAAGTTGTTTTGTCTGGAATGCCGCGAAATAGTGTCTACAAGAAAGAGTATTATAATTACATAATACACACTTGGCTTCAAAGAAACATGGAAATGGTAAAGACAAACTGAAGAAGTCTAAGCTGAAGGATCAGACGATTATGGAGGCTTTTAGAGCAGGGGACAGCACGCAGAATGACAGCGCTCTACCCATAACTGAACGGGCGGACCGACTCGAAGTGGTCAAAGAGTTTCTGAGGGCTGAAAATCCCTACTGGGAAAATCGACATGCTACCATGCTACGGTCCTTCTTAGAGAAGAATGGCCAACGTCTCACAGCAAGTGTTCATCTGGGTCAGTATATATCAATTGTTTTTAAGCAGGAAGTCAAGAGGATAAAAAATGAATTGACTTTGCCTGGTCAGATTGGTATTACTCGAGATGTTTCGATATTTTTGACGAAGTACACGACAAGGAGGTGCAATTGCTGTGATCGTGCGTTTCCTTGACGATAATTGGTTGATTATTCAACGTCTCGTCAGAATCTATATATGTTCCAAATCAGTAAATGCCGATGATCTTGCAGAAGTCATCTTGCAGATCAAGGCCGATATCCCTCACTGTTATTCTCACTCTGTCCATGACCCTCTTTAGCATCTCCTTTCACGCGCCGAAAATCTTTAAGTCGTCTATTTATAATAGGTGACTTATCACCTTCCCAACTGGCTTGGAAAGTCTATAGCCCTCAGTTGCTTTAAGCACCCACGATATAGGATTGATACACATTGTAAACAGTTTTGGACAGAGAGCACCTCCCTGTGGTAAACCCCTTCGGAACTGTATGATATCCGAGGTTTTGAGGCCTAGCGCCGTCCATATACAGATCCTTGTATTCCAACACCCACTCACCTTTCCAGTCACTCGCCCCACCCTGCAGGGTAGTCTATGTAGCTCACACATCTCTAAGCAGCTGTGATCAACACTATCATAAGCCTTTCGCACGTCCACCCACGCCATACTATGATTTCTCCTGCTGCGATGACTGTCCCAGAGCATCCCTGTTTAGCGCCCCTCTGATCTCACTGCATCACTTCATACTCGTCCAGATGCTCGTCCATTGGTCCCAGTAAGCAAGAGGTGAACCATTTGTAGATGGTATTTAGACACGTTATGGGTCTATGGTTCTCACTACTGAAATCTCCTTCCTTCGGTAAAAAAGATGTCTTTCCCGGGTGAACCATAACGGAAACTAGTGATAACCCTATCCTATCTTCTCTAGGCAGTAAGTCACCATTTCATGTAGACTCTCAACCTTTTTTCCACCAAATGTTGACAATCCTGTCCGGGCCTGAGACACTTCAGTTTCGCTTCTTGGTTAGCACCTGTTTCGCTTGCTCCGTGTCTAAAGAGAATCTCTCATTTGAGGGCTCAGTTACACTCCCCTCAATCGCTCGTCTTACTTCACTAAGCTACTCAGCCGAGATGTTTCCTGTTCTTTCACTTTCCCATAGATCTTTCCAAAAAGTCGTCGCTTGATTCTCATCCTCAACCGTCTCTCTCACTTCTTGTTCTTTTAATTCCGGTCGGCAAAGAGGCCGCTTCTCAGATCCCTGCTCTGCTATCATGGCCTTACAACTTGAGTACACTATTCCTGCATCTTGCTGGAACTGTCTGTTTAACTGCCTCGTCTCTTCGTGCTTTTTCTTGTTAGCACAAAATCTCTTTAACTTTCTTAGCTTGACTTTTCTTTCTCCATAAAATTCACAAGCTCGGCTGTAGAGAGTGATTTGCACTCTTTCAACAATATTTTTTTGTCTTTGTCCCTTTCTTGATAAGTTCTTTATTGAACCGTATTTTTTCAAGTTACGCTTGCGCAATTGACAATCTCTTCCCTATATTTCTTTCACTTCTTGTTCTCTTTTTTTCTTATCTTTATCTGCTGATCTCTTTCTGCCGCCGTGCCCTTGACTACCTCTTTTCTTCCAAAGTTCCATCCTTTTTCCAGTAAAAATGTGACTACCACTGAATATAACACACAGTTTCAGATTCAAAGAATTTTAGATGGATCGCCATTTTGCCGCGGGATCCCTGTGCTTTTCTGTCTCATTAATTCACTACTGGCTATGTTTATATTCTGTATACCGGCTAGTGTTGGTCTTTCTTTTGTTCTTGTATCAACCGCACGTGCGGAAAAATCGCCTGGTATAACCGCCACGAACTGACAAAGAGAGCACGCAGTTTCTAAAATAGTTTTAACTTTATTTTTATAAGTACATCAACTGAATCCCCCTGGGACTGGATTTCAGTACACGTATGCAAATCCGATGGAGTAAACTGCTCGCACCGCGAATTAATTCTCTCGCTACCAGAAATAACTTGATTTTCGCTATCAAAAACCAATTCATTCCTTTCACAACCTTCGATACATCTCCTGGGGATTTTTCCACTTTAGCATCCTGGTCTCGCAAGTTCTGACTAAACAAATTTAAACTTGCATAGCCGTTCTCGTCCCAAAATTCTTTCATGAGTTGCATGTAACCTTTCTTCCTTCCATCAGCTTTCAGTGGCGGGTTGTTTGATGCCACCAATTCCTTAGCTTTGTTTTTTCATTTGTTCAAGTCAACATTCATTAACTCAGTCCATTTCATCCTCCTCGCTCTCACAGATCTTTGCTGTTCGCCATCTTCCGACATCGTTAGAATTCAAAATCAAAATACCCTGGGTCAAATAAATTATTATTATCATTATTATTGTTATTGTTATTGTTATTGTTATTGCTATTGTTAATTTACGAAAACAAAAGCCTCTAAAAAGTAAATTTGCCGGTACGTAGTTAAGACGATAACTGATTTTATTTGATTTTATATCTGCAAACTTTATGCCTAAACGATTTTGTATTTATAACATTATTATTCATTTACTTTTGACATTTTGTATTTGCGGGCGGCCGCGGTATGAGCTGAAGGCCTTAAGTACTTAAGTACAATTAAGGTTTTTGAAAACCATCTACCCAGAAATACTTCTTATAACACAACGTAAAGTTTCAAAAAAAGAAGAGTGAAAAAAGGCATGATTTTAATTTTAGTTCAAATTATGGTGCAGATTCACACAAAAAAATTCAATTCTAATTTTCTTTATTTGTAAGAGAGCTAGTTTCTGTTTTAAAACTGGCATGTGATAGTGAGATATAATACCGGACATGCTTGTGTTGGTCAATAATATTGGTCATTTGTGAACCATTATATTTATAATAATAAATACCCGCTTCCCTCGATTTCTTTAATTAAAATTTCTTTTAGCTCTGTAACTGTATAATCTGAAAATGTAAACTACTTGACTGTATCCCTGGATTGGAGTGAAATGAACTCCGTCATCTCACTAACGTCAAATTGGTCTTTATCTAATCAGTAATTATCAGGACCAAAATTTGATCCGGATGAAATTTTCGTTCTATATCAATAAAAAGACAATATAGGAAAAAAGTTTCATCGGGTTGAAATATTTAATTTAGGAAAAAAAGTTTCTTCAGGTTGAAAATGACCTTCAATGTGAATCAATATTTGATTTTTGAAAGGTACAACTACAAAGGCGGTCTCAAATGACAAAACAAAACAAATGTTATCAGGGTGAAATGTTTGTTTATGAGAGGGTTTTGTTCTTATCAAGGGGAAATTTTTGTTCATCGGGGGAATAATGTTTCGTCATGATGAAAAGAAACTTGAAGGTGAAACAAAGTTTGATTTTAAAGTACAAAAGCGGTCTCGAATGGCAAAGCGAAGCGATTGTCGAAAAGGTCACATTGGTGTTTATCAGGGACAAAAATTGGGAAAAAGTTTCATCGAGGGAAATTTTTTATTTATCAGGATGAAAAAAGTTTTCTCATGATGAAGATGAGCTTGAAGGTGAAACAAAGTTTGATTTTAAGGTAGGAAAGCGGCAGTTCTCGAATGACAAAGCAGAGCGAATGTTGACAAGGTCATATTTAACACTTACTGACTGAGCCCAAGGGAAACAGTATGTTTTGTGGTTCTGAGACTGCCGATGGACCCTGCCGATGTTTCCCGAGGCCGAACCGAGGGAAACATGACCGTCGAGGGACCACAAAACATACTGCTTTCCCGAGGTTAAGGTCAATAAGCGTTTTGTTGTATACCTTTACTATTTGCTATTAAAGAAGAACAAAAAGTAGCTTTTAAAGAATTTTTTATAATCAAAACTTGTTTTTGTGAACCTTTGAAATCATACTGAATTACAATTAACTTTCAAGTTTCGGTTTTGTTATTTACCGGTCCATAACATGTTGTTGCTCGCTGAGGACTTGATTGCCAGGAAACAGCGAAATTTAATCACGTGCACAAGCTATCCTCTCGTCCAATAAGGGTACGAGAAAAATGGACTTTGATCGTTGGTATATAACAATAGCATTTATCAGGAACTTATATTTGACCAGGAGGAAGCTTTATCAATGGAAAACAAGCTTCATCAGGGGGAAATTTTTTATTTCAGGATGATAAAAGTTTTCTCATGATGAAAATGAGCTTGAAGGTGAAACTAGATAAGGTACAAGATTTTTGTTATCAGACGGATTGTTTTTCAGTTTATCAAGGTGGATTTTAAAATTCTTCTTAAGGAGATGATATTTTATCAGGGTGAAACTTTTGTTTGTTAGGGGAAAAATTTGTTATCAGGGTGAGAAGTTTCATCAGGTTGTACAATAAGCATAAATGACAAAGTTAGAAAGTTGAGAGAATGTTACGCGAGTAAAACTGTTATTTAGTTGGAGGAAAAACTTTATTGGGGGAGTGAAAATAATGTTTTATGAAGGGGGAAAATATAGAAAAAGATTTTATGATTGTTTAACCAAATGGCCAATAACAGTTTTGTGAAGGAAGGAAAATGTTATATTTATTAGGAAAACAAAACAATTTCGAAACAAACGGCGCCATAATTATCCGCTTTTAAAAACTTTTGTCAGTCACTTGATTAGTTACGTCACAACCAGCGTGTTTTACTAAACAATCAGCATGGACACAGTTGATTTCCTGCTCGTTTATTTGAATACATATTTTTTGTCTGCAACACTGTAATGCTAAAAGTACAAAGCAATGTGAGCGTATGATGGCAACCGATAACATACATATCAATATTACATACATTTTTTACTAGATTTCTACTATCAGTATGGTTAAATAAAAGTTTTTGGCTCATTAAATTTTGGTAATGGCCCATAAATTTCAAAAATGGCCCAATGATTTTCAAGGAAGCGGGCCATTGGCCCATGGGCGTTTCAGTCCTTCCCAATCCCTGATATTGTCACAAACAACAACAACAAAAGAATTTATTTACCTCACATTTGATTGTTTACAATATTATTTGTTGGTTACTTAATGGGTTGGTACTGATTACTTGGAATAACCATATCCTTTACCATTGGCGCACAAAAGCTAACGGTTTGGCACAAGCTTTTGTCTTAAACCTTACTTTAGACAAAATCTAAATCTTGTCCCTGTTTTCACATACTGAATTTTTTAATATATAATACAATTTTCACTTACCTCCAACAAGGCATCGGGAGTAGAATGAAGGAGAGAACGACTCCAAGTAACGAGAGAACGATAAACGTGACGATGATGAATTTTACAGTTTTAACACTTGTCTTTTCTTCAGGTGGAATATTTTCCTTTTGTATTGATTCAGCGTTTGGAACTAAAAAAGAGAGCAAAACAAAGTTTCGTTGCAGTTAGGTTTTTGTCACATAGAGCAGGGATAACGGTATTACACAGAGCAGGGATATCTGTATTACACAGAGGAGGGATAACTGTATTACACAGAGAAGGAATAACTGTATTACACAGGGGAGGGATAACTGTATTACACACAGCAGGGATAACTGTATTACACACGTCAGGAATAACTATATTACACGGAGCAAGGATAACTACTTCACACAGAGCAGGGTTAACTGTATTACACAGAGCATGGATAACTGTATTACACTTGCAGAGCAAGGATAAGTGTACCTCACATGCAGAGCAGGGATAACTGTATTACATACAGCAGGGATAACTGTATTACACACATCAGGAATAACTGTATTACACGGAGCAGGGATAACTACTTCACACAGAGCAGGGATAACTGTATTACACAGAGAAGGGTTAACTGTATTACACAGAGCATGGATAACTGTATTACACTTGCAGAGCAAGGATAACTATACTACACACGCAGAGCAGGGATAACTGTATTACACATGCAGAGCAGAGATAACTGTATTACACAGAGCAGGGATATCTGTATTGCACAAAGCAGGAATAACTGTATTGCACAGAGCAGGGATAACTGTATTGCACTTGCAGTGCAGGAATAATTGTATTACACATGCAGAGCAGGGATAACTGTATTACACATGCAGAGCAGGGATAACTGTATTACACATGCAGAGCAGGGATAACTGTATTACACAGAGCAGGGATAACTATACTACACACACAGAGCAGGGATAACTGTATTACACATGCAGAGCAGGGATACCTGTATTGCACAGAGGAGGGATACCTGTATTGCACAGATCAGGGATAACTGTATTGCACAGATCAGGGATAACTGTATTGCACAAAGTGGGAATAACTTTATTGCACAAAGCAGGGATAACTGCATAACACAAAGCAGAGATAACTGTATTAAACAGAACAGGGATAACTGTATTAAACAGAACAGGGATAACTGTATTACACAAAGCAGGGATAACTGTATTAAACAGAGCAGGGATAATTGTATTGTACAGAGCAGAGATATCTGTATTACACAGAGCAGGGATAACTGTACTACACAGAGAAGGGATAACTGCATTACACAGAGCAGGGATAACTGCACAGAACAGGGATTGATAACTGTATTACACAGAGAAGAGATAACTGTAAATTATATTATATATAGTACACAGAACACAGATAACTGTATTCTTTAACAAGGTCCTGTTGACATTCAAGCAGAGTCTTGAGTGTTTTTAGTTCTCGGCATGCATATATAGAAAATGTAAATGGATAACTTTCGTACTGGAGCGTTCTTATTTATGAATGCAGTTTCATCGTGTATAACTATAGAAGTTAGGGTCTGGGTAAAGTTTAGTTTGTATGATTAAACAACAGTTTGTCCCACTTTATCTAAAATCTTGGTACAGTGTTTATATTTTTAAAATAAGGACTCTAAAGAGAGTTCACAGGCTTCTCGTGTGAACTTGACCTAAAACAAATAAATAGATAAATATTGAATACTTTATTCAACATCAATTGGCTCCTTCTGTAGGTACCGCAGACATAGTAACACAGATAACGTAAATGCAGCTTTAACCAATGAAAAACACTAAAATAAAGCTGACCGCGACTTTTACCCAATCAACGCACAGAAACGCCCCGTCAATTGCGAAGGAAGTGGTTGCCCATTCTTTCTAGCCACAGCGTGATCTGTACCAGATCTTGGCGAATCGAATTCGCAGCCCACGTGCGGAGCCCAGGACTAGATTCCTGGTCGTAGAGGTGGGAGGCGCGACTGATAACCACTCCGCCAACCTGATTTCCCTTGACTTAATAACTTGATTTCTATTCTTCATAAAGGGTATAGGCTAGATAACGGAGTGGACATACCTTGGCAAGGCGGCTGACGCAGGGACAGTTTCAGAGACATAGATGTGCCACAAGCCTTCCTTTGCAGCTTACAAATGTTCTTATATTCCATTCCGTCAGTGCCACAAACAACTTTCTTCTTTTCCTTGTTGGTGAGTGCTTGGCATGAAACATTGCATACACATGCATCGTTCTCACCGCAATTGTAGTTTGTAGGACATAACTTATCGTTGCATAATTTGAATGCTTGGCCATGTGGTTGAGTTTTGTTTGAATTCGATGCGCCTGTAACACGAGAATCAAACACGAAGTGGTATTTCAATTAGGCAAAGACAGCGTTGAAAGATAGTCTCTTCCTTCGCCGGGACGGGGAGATCGAATCGAAAATCCAAGCGCGTTCATCAAATGGGAAATAGACGCGTGGACGTGAGCAAAAAAGAGTGAGGGCGAGGACAATCTAGTTCTCCAACGCCAGCGCTGGCCAGAAGGAACGCGGGCTCTGGGAACGAGATTGAACGACACCCCTCGCCCCCTTTCTTTTTCGCTCCGGTCTATTTCCTCTTCCCACTTTGCCATTTTGATAAACACGTACGGATTTTCGATCTTCAAGCGTTCTGGCGAAGGGACTAGAAAGACTGTTTTCGAGTCTATGTTAATTGAAACTAGCGATATCTTCAAATGTATAATTTTGCAACGAAAATCATTTGGAGTAGATCTGAAATGTTAAAATTGATAAATGATTATTTTTAAGGAAAAGTTTGTTACCAAAGAAACAGACCTTATCCGTAACATAACCAATGCAGTCTGTTAATTAGTTGGCAAATTTTTTTTGAGAAAAATATGGATTTATGCATCAGCTGCTAATCTCCAGATGAAATGCTCTTTTTTAGCATCAGTAGACTAGTCTACACTTGTAAACTGGGCAACAAACACAATAAGTACCATTGCATTTCTCGGACTTGCAGACTTTTATCATCAACTTCATGTGTCTAGATCGACAATGGCCCAGTGTTTTCTGCTTGAGAGAACTAAATTTTCCGTCTGAAGTTCCTGAAATAAAAAACCCATACTAGTATTAAGGCCACTTAAAAAAAATTCCCGGTTTATCATCAGCGCGCGCACTGATTTTTGCCAGCGCATTGACTTTTTTTT